>CAUYRH010052362.1:0-45212 GCA_963574655.1 Perodicticus potto | reverse complement strand
CCTTTGAACCACAGGCGCCACCAGACAGTAGCGTTTTTTACCACTTTTTTGAAGTATAGTTATATACAGTGACCCGCACACATTGAACGCGGACAGTTGGGTGAGTTTGGGCGAGCACCTGCCGTCCTATCACCGCGGTGGAGGTAGCCCCCCCCAAAGGCTCCCTCCGCAACTTGGGCGAGCACCTGCTTTTCTATCACCGCGGTGGAGGGATCGCCCCCCAAAGGCTCCCTCCACCACTTGGGCGAGCACCTGCTGTTCTATCACCGCGGTGGAGGGAGCGCCCCCCCAAAGGCTCCCTCCGCCACTTGGGCGAGCACCTGCGGTCCTATCAATCACGGCAGAGGAGGTAGCGCCCCCCAAAGGCTCCCTCCACCACTTGGGCGAGCACCTGCCATCCTATCACCGCAGTGGAGGGAGCGCCCCCCAAAGGCTCCCTCCGCCACTTGGCTCATTTCATTTTGCTTTTGTGGTAAGAACACGTAATAGGAGATCCACTCTCTTACCAGACTGAGTGGCCAACGCTGTGTCACCTACCGGCACCATGTTCTGCAGCAGACGTCAGAACTCTGCATCTCCTGTAACCGAAAGTTGGTGGCCAGTGAACAAAGATTCCCCAATCCCCACCCTCAGCTCCTTCCCGACCGTTACTGTATTCCGTTTCTGGACTGTGGCTAGTTTAGAATCCTCACGAAGCATAAGTACAACGCTTGACCTTCTGG
Source organism: Perodicticus potto (assembly GCA_963574655.1). Lineage (NCBI taxonomy): Eukaryota > Metazoa > Chordata > Mammalia > Primates > Lorisidae > Perodicticus > Perodicticus potto. The sequence continues at coordinate 44,490 of CAUYRH010052362.1, read as the reverse complement.
GCCGCTCTTACTTCACCCGACATACAAATTTGCAGGTTCACCATGTTGTTGCAAAGGGCAAGATTTCTTCCTTTTTCTAAGGTTGGGTAATATTCTATTGCATGGACACCACATTTTCTTTATCCATTCATTCCTCAGAGGAAACATTCATCGCATATCTTAGCTACGGTGAATAATGCTGCAGTAAAGAGGAAAGTGCAAATATCTCTCCTTCACCGGCCTGCTTCTGATTCTTTCGGATAAACCCCTAGAAGTAGGATTGCTCATATTAGATACAGATGACTTCTCTCCCAGGCGAAGTAGAAGCCACATGTGTGGGAGTCCCGACACTGAAGGTGGCCTCCTCGGAGGGGCTCGCCTGCTGAGCCACATCAGTAAACCCTGCTAGCACCGTGCAGGTGATGTCTGGACATCACAAGGACACTGCATTTTCAGAGGAAATAGAGGTATGGTTGGATCTTTTAACTGGCCTTTGTCTCTTCAGTCCTGAAAGTTCTAACCTATTGCCATTGAAATGATGGAAACGCCATCTGGCCCTGGGTATGACAGACCTCCTGATAACACTCGGAAGGAGTGAAAGCCTGGGCTGGACCCTAGGGCAGGGGGAGCCCCAGTTTGAGGAATGGTGAGTCCATGGGTGTTGGGTGGTTAATGGGCGGGTTGGGATAAGGGTTGGGAAGAGGGCAGGCTGCAGTGTGAGGGGGACGCTTCAGTGGGACAGGTCCAGGAGAGGCATATTGGGCCTGTGCTGTGGGGCCCTTGGAGGCCACAGCAGGGAATCCCGAACTCATCCCAGGCACTGGGGAAGCCCTTCCCCTGCAGAAGCCAGCCTCTTCCCTGCGCTCCCACGCCCAGAGGGCTTCTGCTGCCATTACTGGCAACATGTTAAAAAGCACAGACTCTCTCCCTCACACACACACACACATGCACATGTTCACACGCATAGCCTTTTATCATTTTCGGATGAATCTGCAATGTCTAGGTTGGATCCCATGACTAGATTAGGAAGCTGTGTCTGATCTGGTCATCGTGTTCTGAGCTGCTGTCATCACCAGCGAGCTCCAGGTTGTGGTTGTGTGGATTGTTGTCCCCCAGCAAGGAGCAGCTATCAGTGTGGGCAGTTTGGGCATGGCAGGAAGCAGTGTCCACTGGCTCAAGTGCTGGCCTGTCATTTCTTTAGCCATCCAGGCCCAGCATTCCACACAGAATGAGGCAGGTGTGCCCTGCACCAAATCTCCTGAGCACCAGAAAAAATTCAAGCACCAGGGATCCAACCAGACACTCAGGGAGGTGAGGGTGAAGCTGGAGAGCTGTTCATTGGCTCAACAGAGATGGATTATGACCATCTCCAAATCCCAGTTCCCAAACTCTAAACCAGCATGGTGGCCTAGAGGACGTGCAGAATCCCAGAGCCCATGCCCCGTGGGTGTGACGGTGTTTTCATCACTGTATGCTCATCAGACCATGGGTTTGTATCCTGCACTCTCCCAAACCCAGCTCAAGCCCTGCCCCTTCAGAAAGCAACGCTGATGACCCCTGGCTTCTCTGACCCCTGGCTTCTCTGACCCCTCCTCTTACAAAGTCCTAACACTCCTATGGTGCGTCCCATAATTCAGGACCTGCTGGATTCTTTATTATGTTTTCCTAGTTATCCTAAAGGAGAACCCTCATTAGGAAAGGATTGCCAGCGATAAGGCAATATCTATTATTCAGAAAAAACCTATCAAAGCTGTAGATTCTTAGTAAAACCTTGTGACTGGCCAGGCCGTGTAGATCCAAGGCCTCTTTTATTCCATGGCCAGCCCAATTGCAACTCCAAGGTACAAAATGGTTCTTACAGCTGAAATCCCATCTAATAAAACGTCCTGCTCTGGCCCAACATCTACCAGCAACACCCTCCCTGGAGACCTGGCCCTGTGGACGGCCCCACCATCTGTCCTCCAATGCAATTAAAACATCCACATTTGCTCATCACCTCTGAGTCCTCCTGCCTCCTTACTCAGCCCTTACAACTAGATGGTCCCCAGCCTGCAGTCCCAGCCCTCACCACTTCTCATTCAGATGAGTCCTCTACACCACCAGGGCTGTCCAGAGTCACGCCATCACCATTCCAGCCAGCTTTGCTGTAACTGAGAGCCTCTTTTCACTATCTGAATTCCCTCTGGACAGCTTTGTACACTTCTTGGCTTAGTGACACACGCATTGAATGACATTAGGTCATTCAAGTCTCAGACTTGAACATGTGAGTTCCTAGTTCTTAGATCTCCACTCTAAGACGGATTAGAGTTGAGACTTTTAGGTGTCCCCTGGGACCTTCCCAGGACCTTCCCAGGGGACACCTAAAATTCAGAATTTCCCAAACTCATCATCTTTCTTTCCCAATTCAATTACTTGTGTCTCTTCTGTAAATGAAGAGGATCATTTCCACAAGTGTAATTCTTATTTCTCCAGCTGTCCAATGTCCACACCCTACCACTCCCTGGTTGTCCTACCTTATTTCCCCACCACAATCCCCGGATCACTTCCCCCACCGCATCCAGCCCGGGGAATTGTCAGGCCTCTCCCAGGTGACCCCAGGAGTCTCCTGTCTCCCTCCCTGCATCTTGCCCCACTCAAATCCACTCTCCACACATAGCCAGGCTGCTATTTCACAGCAATGTCACCCCAATAGTTAAAACCCTTCAGGTGTCTACAAAGCCCTTCCTTACCCCTGATACTCAGCCTCCTACCTAATAACTTGCTACACCCACCCTGTAATCTCCACCTTGTTCATCCACTTTTAGCTCTTCAAAAACAGGTTGCCCTGTGGGGCTCGAGGCTTATTATTCACATGTAGTTCTCTTATTATAAACACCCACTCTCTCCTTCTATGCAGCCTGCAAGCCTCCTAGCTGGGCCATATGTTGACAAGACCCCTCCCATAAGAGGCCCTGCCTTGGTGCTTCCTTGAGACCCTAACTTCCTGCTCATGGCACCTATTGCCTGATTTCAGATTTCATGTAAGAGGTCTGGTGTCTCTACCACTCTGAAAACAATGGCTGTTTGGGGGGTGCAACCTAGGACATCCGTGATTTTCTTTCTTTAATACAGCTAATTGGTAATTTCTCAGACTTAGACTAAGTGCCCTGTGAAGCAGAGTTGAGACAATTCTCTCATACCTCAGGATCCAGCCGGATCACTTTCTCCTGTCTCGGAGCCTCTGTGTGCAAAGGATTGAGATGCCCCGGGAACCCTGGGAGACTAGACATTTTACCGGCTCATTCATGATTGAATTTCCAGTGCCTCAGAGGGTAGGCTCTGAAAGGATCTGGGTGGGATATTAAATATTAAGCTTTCCACTAATCAATAGGCACTCACCAGGGATCCACTGCATTTCAGGGACAGAGCTAGCATCTGGGGGATACAAAGATACATCCTCCACCTTGAGAAGGGTAAGAGCTAAAAAGACATAGAAGCATGGAATGGAAACATCACTACAACCCAAAACCGTCTCCCAGGGAATCTGTGAGAATGACTTGGTCAGTGCTTGAAAATATAGGTAAAAAGGAAAGGATGAATGCCCCCAAGACATTGCAATTAGCAGATTAAAGTAAAAAGCAATCAGTTTGCGTTGACATATTCCAGAATTAGGAAACTATGATTTGGAAATAGTAGGACAAGGCAAGACAGGTCTTGTCACACATTCAGGGGCTCTAAGAGAAGGAAGAGAAATAAGATATTTTTTAATAATATCTATTTGCATATTACAATTTCATGTGAATTACTCATGCTGTTTAATTTAATGCACTAGATTAAAAAGAAATGTTATTTATTCTAAACAATTTCCCTGTTTTTATAGAGAAGTTAGACAAATTTCGCAGGAGCCTGAAACAAAGTAGCAGAACCAGGATTTTAGACCTAACTCATTTGACTCCAAGTTTCTTTCTTTCCCAGCCAGCAGGTGAGGCCTGGACTGGGGGGTTCATGCAGCACGGTGGTGGGGCTCACACGGAATCACACCTGACACCCCATGATTCCCCAGTTCTCTGGTGGGTTCATGCAGTGCGGTGGTGGGGCTCACACGGAATCACACCTGACACCCCGTGATTCCCCAGTTCCCTGGTGGGTTCATGCAGCCCGGTGGTGGGGCTCACACGGAATCACACCTGTCACCCTGTGATTCCCCAGTTCTCTGGAGGGTTCATGCAGCGCGGTGGTGGGGCTCACACGGAATCACACCTGATACCCCGTGATTCCCCAGTTTTCTGGTGGGTTCATGCAGCAGGGTGGTGGGGCTCACACGGAATCACACCTGACACCCCGTGATTCCCCAGTTCCCTGGCAGGTTCATGCAGCATGGTGGTGGGGCTCACAGGGAATCACACCTGACACCCCGTGATTCCCCAGTTCCCTGGCGGGTTCATGCAGCGTGGTGGAGGGGCTCACACGGAATCACACCTGTCACCCTGTGATTCCCCAGTTTTCTGGTGGGTTCATGCAGCAGGGTGGTGGGGCTCACACAGAATCACACCTGACACCCCGTGATTCCCCAGTTCCCTGGCGGGTTCATGCAGCGTGGTGGTGGGGCTCACACGAAATCACACCTGACACCCCATGATTCCCCAGTTCTCTGGTGGGTTCGTGCAGCGCGGTGGTGGGGCTCACATAGAATCACACCTGATACCCTGTGATTCCCCAGTTCTCTGGTGTTTCCATTCGCCCTCCCTGAATTCCATTTCCACTTTAATGGTTTGAGAAATACAAGTGAGTCTTCTGAATGGCGGCAATTAGACCATTTATCACACCACAGGCAACAGTATTATTCTCTGAGGAGTGAGCCTCTCTGATTGTCATCACTACGACTTTCTGGGACTGGTCTATGTGAACTGGTTCCCAGGTAACACACAGGAAGTATAAGCAGTTTTTAACACTTGACTTTCTCTCTTGCTCTTAGAGGAATCCTTTACATTTGACTCAGATGCTGCTTAAAAAGTAAAAAGAAAAGCAAAAAGCACATAATCACCTTTTTATTTATGGCTTGTGCCCCTCACCCACTTTGGGAAGCTCACGGTATCATTCATTCCCCATGGATAAGGGATTTGCTGAGTATTTGAGGCCCTGTGCTCAGAGAACCTGCCTGCCTGGAGATCTGCTATAACCATGAAAAACACTTTCCCCTTAATCCTAACAGGTAACCTATTTTCCCTTGAGAACGTGTACCTAGGTTTGCACAGGCTAACACTTGACAACCCATCTCCTCACATATTGCTGATGGGAACGCAAAGGGATTCAACCCTTTGTGAAGGCAAATTGGAAATATATGGTACAAATCTTAAACATGTCCCATAATAATATTAATAACACTTCTTTGGTTTTATTCTACAGAAATTACCAAACAAAGAGAAAAGCTTGATAACAAAGATGCCCATCAGGGGTCATTTACGTGCATAAGAAACATTATAAATGATGAACAAAAAGTCACCCCCACATGGTTCTGATGTTCCTATGGTGACATGAAGCAGGTAACTTGCCTTGGTAAGTGGAAAAGGAAGATGCAAAATTGTAAATAGGGTGTGAGGACAACGGTGATGGTGGGTACACGCTACAGATTTCATTAAACAGCACCGGACTGTACCAGTCATTATAGTGATATCACTAATGGCAGATATTTGTCTACATTTATACATATCACAAATTTGAAAATGGCCATGTTTGTTTCTATAATGAGAAAACACGTCCTCATTTCTTAAAGAGCTTTTCCTCGTCAATATTTAAAGGCAAAAGAAAATGACAGAAATTGACAGAGAGATGGATTTCATAAGAAGCAAGGGAAAGGAGACCCTGTGGCCCATTTCAGAAGAGACATTGATGTCAGAAAGTTGAGTGGCAAGTCACCAGGGGACAGGTGTGGTCAGAGGTTGGGAAATCTAGAGTAACCTCCAGACGTTCCTCCAACCGCCGGGGGAGAGGAGCAGCTTCACAGTGACACATCCCCTCAGACGTCCCCGGCAACAATGTGAGCTGATTCCAAAAATAATGGGAGAGGCTGTGGAGCTGGATTAAGTCACAGAGAGCCGAGGGATGTCTGACAAACAGATAATTAGAATCGTCTACGGAGAGGAAAAATGCGATGTTCACGACGAGCTTTAAAAATAGTGCTCTGCAAATCCTGAGTGGCGTCAGAGTCACAGGAGAATAGGTGGAACCTTGGCAGCCGTGTTAGACGGGTAAATAGCGAGTGGAAACCTAAGAGTTGTGATTCAGTAAATATGTTTTCAGGATACTCTGCCCGAGCCCCCTGCCAAGCCCAGGCTGTCTCCCCTGGTGTGAATTCAGAGGCTCGGTGCGGAAAGAGCTGCGAGTCAGTCCCCTCCCTCTGTCTCAAGGCTCCAGAGTCTGACAGGGCTGAGGGCAGGTGTTGCCACTCCAGAATGAAATCAGCCACTTCATGCAGCCAGTGCGGAACTGTCACTGCCCCAGTACAGCAGTGACTGAGGAACAAGGCAATAGTGCTGCGGGAATGCAGCAAAGATGCTCTCTGCCCTGGGCATAGGGCGAGATCATAGGGAGGAGGTCACAGGTTGAAGATTTTCACATAAGATGCTCTCTGGCTTCATTTCCCCAACATGCCACTTGGAGCATATTTGTCTGAGTATAATTCCGCAGCCCGCCGCACTAAGCCACAGGCAAACCACACGTCCCAGACCACGTTCAGGCCTTCCCTACCGGGAGCATGACTACTTCAGTCATCCAAACTCCTGCACTCATGAGAATCCCTTGTTAAAACACCCATCCTTTAGTCTCTGATTCTGCAGGATGCCCGTGAGGCCCAGGAATGTGCATTTCAACAAGCATCTCAGTTTATCACGATAGGAAATCCGCAGGGTTACGAGGAGACGCTGCCCCCGGCGTTGGTTCATCAGTGAACAGCACTTTCTGAAGTACCCGCTTCCCAGCAGGATTCGGCATCGTCGCAGGGAGAACTATTGCCAGCCGAAGATAATAAAACCGGGACTTCGGGGCCAGGCTGATTCTGGTTACTGTCAATAATGTCATTCAAAAAAATAATAATAATAATAATGTCATTCAACAGTGGGATGGAGAGAAACTGGACGATTCCATGAATCCAAAATCTTCAGATAATACCATGCACCGTAAGATTAGGCAGAGGAATGGAGATTTTTAAAGGTTCAGGCATACTGCTAACAACAGATCAAAGCTAGGCCGATGAGTATGTATCTATATTCACAGAGGAGGAGGCAATCTGTTTTCACGAACGAGCAGGTTACACATGTGTGTGTCTATGTGTATCCAGTCCGGTATTTTGAATCACATAGTAACATGCCCAAGGATGAAAGCACCTGGCGAAGCGGGGAAGCAGGAGACTGAGGGCTGCAGCACCAGTCTTTAGCGCTCATCACAGAGGCCAGGACAGCCCGCTTACATCCCTCCTCGCACTCCGCACCTGGGGGGCTGGATTCTTAAATCCAGGGAAGTCACATTTTAAGAAGAAAATTTGCAAACTGAGACTTAGTAAGTGGATAAAATCATGATGGTAGAGACTTTGGAAGCCGCCCCCATGAGGGGAAAGTGGAAGAAAGGGCCTGTGTAGCCCGGGAAACAAGAGTTGAGAGAGAAATTAGAGCTGTTATCAAACGTATGAAAAGGGCTCAAGGAAGAATTATTCAATCTGCTCTCTTTTGTTCCAGGAAGTCAAAGTGTAGTCAGTGTGTGATGTGGTGGGCAACAGAATCTGGCTATGCTGTCTAGCTCCCCCATCGCGGCACCCACACATCCTAGTCCAGCCTCAGACCACTCGATCCCGCTCTCAGGCTTCATCACTCTGGTCCTTCCACTGGAATGACCTCTTTGATTAGTCTACCTAGATAACACCTGCTCGTTAATGAGGACAGGTTATCTCCTCTGAATTCCTGGTCCCAATACCTGCCATGCAAAGACTCTGCCATGCAGGCACCCTGGGCCCTTCGTGTGTCTGCAGCACAGCAGCCCCACAGGTCATGTTAACAGCTGTGCACTTCCTGCTGCCTGGGCTGAGCTACCGCTAGTCCTTACTGGTTTCTTATACTCAAAACCAAATAGGTCCTTTGGAAATGCAGAGAGAGAAAGAAGAGAGAGGTGAGAAAAAGCGTTTGTCTGGGATCCACAACTAATTTACTTGCACCTCCCAGATGAGAACCAAATCAGGTGCAAGAACGGAAGTAGCAGCTTCACCCCGAGAAGAGGTTTTTAAAGTGTGACTAAGACAAGCTTTTAAAAGAAATCAGACTCCAGAGATGAGAGTTCACTCAGTCGCACCACCATGGACTTTCTTCCTATAAAAACCACATGGAAAACTGGCAATGAAATTGGCAGGAGATACAAAGAGAAAAAAGAATAGAATGTTGTTCCTTCGAATTCAGCAGCAGCCCTTAAAGCAGAAGAATGTAATCTTGACTATTTTTTTTTTTTAACACATTATAAAAACCTTTAATATTTTTTAAATTTTAGATCATTTAGATATACAGGAAAATTACAAAGATAAACAGAGGTCGCCGTTTCTCCTATTACCGGCATCTCACATTTGTCATAATTAATGAATAATCAAGTAGCATTAAGTAAAACCCACACTGTATTTCGATTTCGTTCGTTTTTACCTAACATCCTTTTGTTGTTCCAGAAGCCCATCCGGTTCACCACATTACATTGGCTTGTCACGTGCTCGTAGGCACTGCTTGCTGTGAGCTTCCCAGACTTTCCTTGTTTTGAATGACCTTGAGAGATTAGAAGGGCGGAGGCAAGATGGCCGACTGGACCCAGCTTTCCACAGAGACTCCTGTCCAGAAGGACAGTTAAAGGACAGAAGTTTAGCCAGAAAGCCAATGGTCTGGATCTGAGAGTTTAACTGAGCATTATTTGTGTACATGTAGGATGCCATACATTTGAGTCTGACATTTTTCTTAGGGTTTGACTGGAGCAATGGATTTTGGGGGGTTGGGTGAGGAAGACAACCAAGGTAAAGTACCATTCTCACCAAATTAAAAAGTGTACATACCATCAACATGTTTATATTGGTGAACCTTGATCACCTGGCTGTGGAAAGGTTTGTTACATTTCTGCATTGTAAAGTTACTCTTCCCCTTGTCCACTCTCCCATACCACACTCTTTGGAAAGACATCACTATGTGCAGCTCACCCTTAAGGAGTGGTAAGTTATACCCCACCCACTCTGGACAAAATAGCTATATAAATAATTTGGAATTTTTCTGCATGAGCAAATTGTCTCTTCTATCTTATTTATTCAATCAATCATTTTTATAACAGTATGAACTCAAGCTCATTTATTTTATATTGTATATTATTATTCAAACTGTCACAATGAAGAATTTTTAAATAGAGGTGTATTCAAATTCATTGCTGAAATGGCCTGACACCTTTTGACTCTGGGTCAAAGAGATTGTATGTGGAACAAAGTTCTTGGATATCCATGGATGTTGAAAGTTAAGAAACTGAGGACCATCAGAAAGGTATTTTTGCTATCCCATCTCACACAGAGAACATGCAGATATATCCCCTCATCCCAGGGAACTTTCTTTCTACATTGCTGATATACCCAGGATAAAATTCAATATATAGTCAGTGGTTTCAAAGTTAAACAAGATGTGGTTACTGGAACTCTTAAGGCAGATGCTGGGTCAATATCTCACTCTCTTAGAAATAGGTCTCATGCTGTAAATAGCTATCACATAATCTGACATACTGACTACATGTATTTAAAGTAGAAGTGTAACAACAGTTGCTAGTTTAAAATTTAATATATAGATAGCATACTACTTGGAGATTTAGCAATATAATTGGGACTTAGAGGAAAATGATAAATATTTTAGGCATTTACTGCATATTATTCATTAGCACAAAGTAAGTTTAGATGCATGCCAAGACTCCACAATAAAGAACAAGTGCATGAAAGCAGTTGGGCAGAAAGACAGAGATACAGTATAGACTAAAAGGAGATGAAGACAAGGAAAAGTAGATTTTATTCACTTGTCCAAAAAATATTTGCAGAGCACCTCCTCTTGGTCAGCAACTGCACTGAGGATTAGGTATATTACACTAAATAGTTACAGACTTTGCTCTTGTGTAGTCTGTGGGAAAAGAGATATTAATCAAATAATGGCTTTTTAATTTTTTAATTTAATTTTTTATTAAATCATAGCTGTGTACATTGATGTAATCATGGGATACAATGTGCTGGTTTTATATACAATTTGAAATGTTTTCATCAAACTGGTTAACATAGCCTTCACGGCAATTTCTTAGTTATTGTGTTAAGACATATATATTCTACACCTTGTAAATTTCACATGTACCCTTGTAAGATGTACTGTAGGTGTGGTAATTGGTGGGACCACACCTATGATGCATCTTAATTTCTTTTTTTTTTTGAGACACAGTCTCTCTCTGTCACCTGGGCTAGAGTGTAGTGTCATCATCATAGTTCACAGCAACCTCAAACTCCTTGGTTGAAGCTATCCTCCTGCAACAGCCTCCAGAGTAGCTGGGACTACAGATGCATGCCACCGTGCCCAGCTAATTTTTCTATTTTTAGTAGAGATTGGATCTTGCTATTGCTCAGGTTCATCTTGAACTCTTGAGATCAAGTGATCCTCCCACCTCAGCCTCCCAGAGTGCTAGGATTACAGATGTGAGCCATCATAACCAGCCAAATAATGGTTCTACTGAAACGTGTAGGAGAATGGGTTAACTCCACAGACCTGGGCTCCCACATTTCCAGGATGTTCAGGACTGGTGTTGGCTAGTTCCTGGAAGATTACTTCTGAACACTTGGCTGAGATAGGAGTGTCTTTGTGTACTTGAGAGGATGAGCCACACCAGATAGTTTATGCCAACACTGTGATTTACAGTGAACACCTATGTCTGTACGCCTGAGGCTTTGGCCCATGCCACATTAGTTTGCTCTTTGGAAGGAAACTGAAGGTAGGGTGCTGCATGCTTATGTGATTAACTTCCAGTAAAAACCCTGGACACACAATCAAGAGAGCTTCTTTAGCTGGCAACCCTTCACACGTGTTGTCACACATTGTTGTTGAGGGAATTAAGTGTCATCCGTGTGACTTCACTGAGACAGGGCAACTGGAAGAGGGAGCTTGATTGCTTCTTGGCTCCACACCCTATCTACCTTTTCCCTTGTTGATTTTAATCTATATTCTCTCACTGTAATAAACTTTAACCATAAGAGGAAACTTGATTGCTTCTTGGCTCCACACCCTATCTACCTTTTCCCTTGTTGATTTTAATCTATATCCTGTCACTGTAATAAACTTTAACCATAAGTATAATGAGTCCTTCTAAGAAATCATTGAGCCTGAGCATGGTCATGGGGACCCCAAACACAAAACTCCCATTAAAAAATGAGGTTACATTAATGCAATCATGAGGTACAGTGTGCTGGTTTTATATACAATTTTAAATATTTTCATCAAACTGGTAGTAGTTACCTGGTCAGGGAAGGCTTCCTTGAAGAAGCAGGATTTGGGCTGAGATCTGATGGATGCATAAGAATTTACCGGGAAGTGGGGCAGAGGAGAGGCAGAGACAGAGAGAGCTTTCCAGCACAGTGAACTGCAGGTCAAAGGTGCTCTGGTGAGGGACAGCAGAGTGTGTGTAAGCAGCTGAAAGTGACGGCACAGCCAGAGCACAGGGTTCTCAGAAGCAGGAGATAGGAAGGGAGAGAGCCGGAGAGTCCTCAGTGGCCAGGCCAGGCAAAACATGTGAAGGTCTGTGGTCATTATCTTGAGAGTAACGGGAAGCCATGGAAAGGTCTGAAGCAAGGGGAAGATCAGGTTGGACTTCTGAAGTGAGCACTCTGACAACAGGGGTGCGGGGGGAGAACTTCCTGGGAGCAATGAGTAGATCGAATGTAAAAGGGCAGATCTCTTTGTATCAAACTCAGACATGATGAGTTGATCACCAAAATGGATGGTCTCTCTGGCTACTGCGGTGGCAGCAGAAATGTTGAGAAATAGAAGCTTTGAACAGAAATGTAGTGGGCTAAGTTTAAAGATCTTGGTTGGCAAAATGGAAACAAGAGAGAATAGGGATGATGGGGAGAGGATCTTTCTACTTGAGCAAATGACAGAATGATTGGAATGCTCTGTAAAGCAGGAAACACTAAGAGACCAGATTGATTTTTCTAGGATGAAGCACCAGAATAAGAATTGGGTCTCGGATGCATGGGTTTGATTTACCTTTGGGACTGAATATGGAGATGTTTACAGGCTGCTGAATACACAGGTATACAGCTGATATCATTCAGGTATTACTCACAAATCATAACTACAGCTACACACCCAAGGGGCATTCACTATTTGGCATTGCCATGAGCACTTTCCACATATGAACACGTCCTCACCACAGCTGGAGGAGGTAGATATTGTCACTGTTCTCATTATCATACCCTGGGATTGTGAGAGGTGACTTGCCCACGCCACACAGCTGGTACAAAGCCAGACACACTGTCTCCAGCGCTCTCACACGCCAAGCTGTGCCACTTGCACCGTGAGTCGAGAGATGGAACTAAATTTGGAGACAGTAGAGTAAAAGGATGAGGGATTTTGAGGCTACCAATATAAATAACTGATTAATCGCAGAGAAGACTGAGAGTATTGGCAGGAACAAGAAACATGGAGGAGACTGGGATACCCTGGAAGCCACGCCATGCTAGTGCTGCAAAATCAGGCATTTCTTTTTTTCAGAAATGAGGTCTGTTGCCATGTTGCCCGGGCTGAAGTGCAGTGGCTGTTCACAGATGCGGGTACAGTTCACTACAGGCTCTAGCTGGGACTACAGATACATGTCACCACACCTAGGGAGGATATATATGTATTTTTCATACCATTAAGTTTACTAAGAAGGGGACTATGGGAGAAACAGCAGAAAGTCACTATAAACTTAGGAAGAGTTGTTTTGATGGAGTGATGGAGATGGAAGCTAAATTGGAGAGGGGTGAATGGAAGGTAAGAAGATGAAGACAGGGAAATGCTTTCAATGAATGTGGCTGTAAAGGAGAGAAAGCCGGGCCTGCAGGGAGCTGGGGTGTGAAGGAAGAGCTGTCCGTGTGTGGGAGATGGCTGAGTCAGGATCCATTTGAGAGGGGGTAGCTGAGTACATCCAAGAGACACCAGGGCACTGAGAGAGTGAACTTCAGCAGGCCGAGTCCAATACATTCAGATCTATCCAGCTGGAGCCAGTGAGTGAAATAACAGTCTTCATAACACACACCACGGAAACTAGGACGAGATGCAGGGCCCTGCCGGCTTCTCCAGTTTGCTCTCCCTTGGCTTCCTCATTTCCCTTTGGCTGACGCTGCCTTCCTCCAGAACTTCAGACACTTTGCACTTGCTGTTTTGCCAGTTAAGGACGTTCCCCACTCTGCCCATGGCCCTGCCTCTTCTCCCTGTGTCTAACTTGCTAACAATGTTCGGTAAAGAGTTGTGGGTTGAATGGACTGTGTTCAAAACACTTAGAGAAACCAAAACATCCTCTGAAACTGGATATGGTTTTTAATATTTGCCTGAAAATGTTTCTGCTTTTGGTCACTAATAAATATTTTTTTGCCAACATAATATTTAATTGTATTTTAAAAAGATGCGGTGGTGTAATATTTGCCCATATTTTACTGTCGCAGCTCATGTTAATCACATCCACAAATACAGAAACTCATGCATATGTCATTTCATTATTTTACCAAAACAAAAAAAAACCCCAACATTTTCAATAGACACACACCTGGCAGTTAATTGTCTCCTGTTAAGCAATCAACACTGAAAGCCAAATTCTAACTGGAATGTCAATCTATTAATTTACAACAAGATGGCCAACTGTCAGTTCAACCAGATGTTTTTGTCAACCTGACCAATGCATATTTTTACCCTGGACAAGTTACAGCTACAGATTGGATAAAACCTTGCATAAAAATGTAGATGGGAACATAAAACAGATCAATGACTTCCAGGGGCTGGAAGTAGGAATACAGGGGTTGTTTTCAAGGTAACAGGAAGGAATTTGGGAGGATCAGAAACTCTTCTATAATCTGACTGTCTTGATGGCTATGACTATATGCAGTAAGTGGGTACTCAGAAGATCATAAGGAATTTCTTTGCCTGTAGCAAAATGTCCTGACACAAAAATGTCACATAGCTCTGTTAGTAAGACTAGTCCTTAAAACCCCAGAACCCAGGTTCAAATCCCAGTTCTATAATCAGATTGCTTGGTAATGAGCAATTTGTTAGGACTGATTCCTGAACCTGTCTGAACTTCATTCTCCTGATCTGTAAAATACAGAGCCTTCAAAATACAACAACATTTCAAAAGTCCTGTTGATGGTTTATAAGAACAATGCAGATTAAGTTTTTAGCACAATCCTGGCACACAATAGATGCTCAATTTATCAGCAGTTTTGCTGGTAAGATTCAGATATTTTATTTAAGACCTCCTGTCCCCCAGACTTTGCTTACATGGACACCAACAGCATTTGCTTTCGTCACTTTCCTTTGCTACATTTTCTTAGTCACTTACTTGGTAATATTTATAGAGCCTTTTGCAAAACAATTATGTTTCTGATTAGCAAATTATAACCACTTTCCAGTCCTGCCTCTTGGATTTATCCCACAGACCACCTTAATTAATTAGTATCTAGGGGCTTTGTAATCTCTTGAGTCATCTAATTATAAAAAATTTAGGGATAACTGTTACTGATAATAAATCAAATCCATCTGGGGGGATTTGTGCAATTTGGCTCTTAACAAGTGATCTTGTAGCTAAGTCATTAGAGTTTATTTTCTCATCATGCCTAGAGACCAATGACATTGTTTAAATATCTTCAAAAAACAAATATGGGACCAGTGGTAGCACCTTCAGGCTGATTTGTAGGACTCAAGACCCAAAAGAAAATACTCTGCAGGGATAGTATTTAGAACAGCAAGCTTCAGTCTGTAAGGATTGTTAGTGCTGAATTAAGATCCAACAAGGGCAGAAAAATGGACAATTAACGAATACAGGGCCCATTCAGGAATGCAATAGAGGTGTTAGGGTTCTATCTATAATCCACTTGGTAGTCTCATGAAGGCAGAGAAGATAAGATACTGAAAGTTCACAGGATTGTGAACAGAAACCCAGGAAGTGCCAAAAGTCATAGATAAGAATTAAAGTGGAACCAAGAGAATAGTAACTTAAGCCCAATTTCCAAACATTAGAAGGGGGCCCTGATTACTCTGCCTTGTACTGGAGCAATGTTAAAAGGTGCGTACCCATCAGTTCATGCTCTCTTAAATGCATCACTCAGCCCGTGCAATGGAGAAGATTAATGAATGGTCAGAAAACAAGCCTTCAATTATGGCATGTGTTGCCTAATAACCACAGATACGCAGCTTCCTAGACACGGTCAGACATCCTTAGACATCCTTACACTCTAATGACCACCAGGAAATAGGGGGAAATACAGCTTCTCGCCTTATGGTATTTATAAAACTAGGCTCCGTTCTTTGATGAGCTAAAACTTGTCAAAGCTAAAACTTGTCAAAACTTTAGGGGTGGCTAAAACTAACATAAGTCAAATCCGTTTAAGAAAGTGATGCATAGAACTGTGACGAGACTCAACTGTCGGTGACAAGGTACAGAGGCAGAATTTTGATTCAGATGTTTCATAACAGAAGTCTTTGTGGGGATGAAAAGAAAGTTGAGCAAAGCTTACAGGTAAGAGAGCTTCTCAACTCAAACCCAAATATCAAAGCACTTAAAAAGTAAAGACGTCTTTAAGCATTCAGAAAAGCTAATGAACAACAAAAAAACTCAGGATGCCCAGCACCCAGTTCATCTACCTAACACAGTCACAGAATTAATTCCTTGCCTACTCGAAGAGTCTTTAGAAAGAAAGAACCAGGTATCAGGGAAAAAATTAACTCCTTCTACTCCTACTGACTCCCTTTGAAAATTTTTGTGTTTCCTTTCTAAATTTTTCATAAAAATATGAATAAGAATCTTTGGGCTCTCTCTACATTTTTTTTTTGTTTGTTTTTGAGACAGAGCCTCAAGCTGTGGCATCACAGCTCACAGCAACCTCCAACTCCTGGGCTCAAGTGAGTCTCTTGCCTCCGCCTCCCAAGTAGCTGGGACTACAGGCGCCCGCCACAACACCCAGCCATTTTTTGGTTGCAGCCGTCATTGTTGTTTGGCGGCCCGGGCTGGATTCGAGCCCACCAGCTCAGGTGTACGTGGCTGGCACCTTAGCCCGTTGAGCCACAGGCGCCGAGCCATGGGCTCTCTCTGCATTAAAAACAGAGCAATGCAGCAATGTAAGCACCACATTTTTTTCTAGAAGAAATTTGCTGTATAACTTTTAATGATATCACACTTACAGTTCTCTGACAAAAACTCCATGGAAAGTAATTTAATTTCTCTATGACCCAGTTTTCTCATTAGCAAAAAAGTTACTAAGATAAGGATAGGTGAAAAAATATATTTCCCTAGGACACGTCTTGTTAATAAATTACCTAACAAATCTAACAAACTCTCAGAAAAGAGGAAAAGAGTCATCATTTTTATTAAAGTGTGACACTGTGAAATTTAAGGCACAGAGATTATCAATTGCTTTGGTCTGACACTGCCATAGCTGTTGGCAAGAAGCAGAATGAGGACCCTGGAAGAGGGGATGGTGAGGGGGGGATCTCTCCTGGCCAAATTACTATGGAAAACTTAAGGAAGTCACGTATCAACTACCCCAGAGCAGTTGAAAATACATTAAGTGTTACTATACACTGTTCTTCTTACTTCATAAAATGGATCCAGGCCTTTCTCCTGATAGGTAGGTAACATCTATTGCAATATACATTACACATGACGAACATTTGGGTAGAATGCACAATTCTAGGAATTTCCAGGATGATAACTGTGGTTTTAATCACAGCAAATGGAGTCTTACACAAAAGGGAAATCTGAAAAGGTTGATTTGTTTGTTTGATCCAAAAAAGAAAAAAAATAATGCACACTGTCTTTTATATTTACATGCCCAACTGAAGTTGAGTGCACGTGGTCCCTCAAGAAGCACTTGTTGAAGCACTGAGAAGACTCAGATAAGAAAAATGGCTTCAAATTTGCTGGTCTCTCATGTTGTTGGGGAGAGAGATAAAAAGAAAGTTAGGACACAGAGTGGTGGTCATGAACAAGAGGGAAACCATGCCTAGCTCGACTTGGGATCAGGGAAGACTGAGGGTGTGACAACTCAGCTGGGTCTTGGAAGATAAACAGCAATCACCTATGTAGATCCAAGAGGGTTTCATTTCAGGGAGGAAAAAGAGCAGCAAACACATCTGGAGAATTACCAAGGGCCTAATTAGAGTGTTCCCAAGTGGAGGAAGAGTTGATATAAGTAAGGAGAGTTCGACTGAAGGCTTTTATAATCCCAGTGACTTCTCACTTGGAATTTGACCTGTATGGGAGGACAGAAAGAGTGTACTGAGGACTACGAAGTGAGGGAGAGAGACATGAACACATTTTTTAAATTTTAGAATATGTCTACATAGTTCTGAAACACTATGCAGATCGCACTGAGGTGGTGAGAAATAGGTGATAGGGAATCTAATGAAGACAAAATCATGTTAGGCAACTACATGCATGAATCACAGCTAAAAGAACTGGGTGTATGTTTGAGGTGGGAGGAGACACTAGAGAATGCTTTAAGAACCTCGTTGAGAGCAACACCTTGGCCAAGACCGAATGCAGCATAGGAACAAGCATGGGTTTGGAATAGGTCACCAAGGAAGAGGATGCCCTCATTCCAGGAATGAGGTTTTAGCCACAGTTTAATCTTCAGCACCTCTTGAGAATTGCATGCGACCTACATACTCTGTTCTCACCCCTACATCATATATGTAGTATATACTTTGGGGGCAGTCACAGTTCACCTTCAAAGCCTCTTCTTCTAAGAACCTTCTAACACAGGAAGTAAAAAAGAAAACTAGAATTGAAATCCTGAGGAACACTGTCACTAAAAGGTTTAGCACGAAAGGACAACTCAGCATAGGAAATTGAGGATGAATAATCCAAGAGTTACAGGTAGAGCCAGGAAGGAGCCCTACCACGGATTCGAAAAAGTTGCAAATTTCCCAGAAGAAAGAAGCAGCAATACCAAATGTTAGCAAGCAGTTAAGTGGCGTGAGAACTAACCATTGGCCACCTTGGTCTACAGACTGGCTGTCCAGAGCCAGACTGCTGTAGTAAGACAGGGACAGGAGGAACAACACTCAGGATCTGTGCAGACACACTTTCCAGAAACAAGGAAATCTGAATGAATAATGGAAGTAAGGCAGCAAATTTTTAATTGTAAGTTACAGAATTAACTTTTCTTTCTCTCTCCTTTACCTCAATCTTTCTGAATCCGCTTCTCTTTCCCTCCAATCAACAAGTAGGCTCAACAAGTTTTGCCTCATGCCGTCCATAAAAAAAAAAAAAACTAAGTAAAACATGTGTTGTCTTACTTCTGTTCCTCATTCAGATTTCCTAGGTGCTAGTTTTTATGGAGGACAGGTGATACTTTCTATGAGACAGAACATAAAGAAAACACCTATCTGCTGTGAATTGATTAACAGTAGTCATGGAAGAGAGAGAAGATGGAGATTATACTAGAAGGTATTTATATTCTCTGTAAATTATATAAGGCAAGGTCACATGTGCTCAGAGGGGATGTTATGTGCTTACTAGTGGAAGTGGGCGAGGCAGGTGTAAGTTATAGATACCAGCACAGTATCTTTTTTTCACCTTATGCCCAATACTTTCTACTGTTTGAATGTGTGGCACACAATGGAAATGTAATAAATGCACACTGAATGAATGACTGCAGTTGGAAGAATTGAGACTTAGACGTTTGTGGGACAGCTGATACATCAAATGAGCATAAAAGCTAACTAGGGAAAAGCAAAAGGTGTTCCAAATATTTTTCAGACGTCAATGAGAAGGAAGCCCAGAAGTACTATCATTTATTTATATGCCCTATTAGAGAGCTCTGGATGACCTGCAGCAATCTGAGGAAGAAAGATACACAACCTCCTCTGCAGCTATTCAACTCTGCAGTCCTTATACGTCCATAGAAAACGGGTATCCCGTCAATGAATAAGTAATTACTGACAGTTGGCAGATAAGGCATGTAAGTTTCTTATCCAACACCCAATACTCTTAGCAGAGGTGGGCAATGCAGAAAAAATAGTTAATTACCCTGTCAGCTGGTTACCTGGACTTCGTGGACCACACAAAAGAAAAAAAGAAAGACAGGTAGGCCCAGCCACCTGCTCCGCAGCACGCAGCAGCCGAGATAAACCACGGGGCTCACTAATCCGTGCTTCGTATTCTTCCTCGTGTCTAAAACCATTCAAACTGAAAAACAAAACTCCCTTTTAAATCCAGAATAACGGTTGCCAAACAAAAGAAAATGGAAGGCGTATTATTAAATTTCTCCCGATGAAAGGCTGTTGGACTGGATTCCCAGTGACTCGGGCTACATGATAGGTTACAGATACTGCGTTCAGGTGTCTTTTGAATTCACATTCTATCTACTAAATCACAGTATGTTCACTTGTCCTATTAAAACTGTATTCTACCTTACCAGGTCTGAATAATTTGTATAAAATTGATTGCTACAGTTCTCACTAGAAGCTCTAATTGCATTCCTGGTATAACTTAAAATGATAACCTTATCTTAATTAGTAGCATGATGCAGAAATGCTTTTGAAAACCTCTGAGAATTAACCTGCATTTTTAAACAGAAGCCCTGGGGCTTAGGGAAAAAAAGGGATTCCTGTTGAATATTGTTGAATACATGAGCCAATGTTAATTTATCAAAACTACAAAAGAAAATAATCACCCAGCAAGAGAGACCAAGCAATGCGGCGAGCACCCCCTCTGATCAAGCAGTTTGCATTTCTCATCGCAGAATCACAAAGGATGTGACTCTACTGCTGAGACCTCCTCGGCAGCATCCACTGACTGTGGGCACCCACAGCAGGGTCTCTCTCTGGTCTCTGTAATGACTCCCACTCTCCACAATCAGTGGGGTGCAGCAGTGGTGGAGCAAGTGGACACGCAGATTGCTGGGTAGGTATTGTCTTCGCAGGGGAGTAATTATCAGGCAGATCACCTCTTGGACTCCCATAGGTTCCCATCCCAGCTTCCTCCCACAGTCGAACCCGGCTCAGCTAATCCCCGCCCTGCTCAGCCACCCCAAGCTTTCTAACACCCTTTCTGGTCCACGCCTATTTAGAATGTCTAGAAACTCCAAAAGAAAAAGCTTCCCTGAGGAGGAGTTTCTGCTCTGCGTGTCTGTTTCCCATATTATCACTCTGGTAAAGACACAGATGTGCATTGGCTCACCAGTGATAATTACTGGGTAATAGAGCACACCAGGACACATGAAAATTAGCGCTTCATGCAATCACCTTAAACTATTCTATGGCAAAATAACATACTCTGCAGTAAGTCATTATTGTAAACACCTGAAGTAGATGTTAACAATTTTCCATTATAACACTTGTAAATTGCGGGGGGTGGGGGCTTTCTAATAAACACCATGCAGCTTGGCATATCTCCTCAAATGTCCACCAAAAAGTAAATAGTAGGAAGACTTTTTTATCATCCAAAACTATAACTGTAGCACCCTCCGAAATGTCAAATAGATGCTATTGTAAGGGGACTGCTCCTCAGTGGTACCCCTGAGTAGTGTCCCAAGCTTGGCTTTTGAAGTCTATGGCGGCCTTCCTCTTAGGGGAGTAGTTGCCTTCCTACAATGCAAATTGGCATTTCCTTGTTTTAAAATTTGTATCATTGAAAATAAGAAAGTGTCTTCCCCTTTGCTAGAAGGTCAAGAACATGTTTGCCCACATGTAAGGCATTGGTGCTAACAGAGAACAGTACCGTATGATGTTATCTTTAGAACTGAATATAAAAATAGCAGAAAAGAATAAGAGATAAACGCTTCTAGGATTGTACAGAAGACGGAAGTTCCATCTAGCTTAATTTGTAAGCATAGAATACGGTAAAATTCAACAGAAGAAAACAGGTACACAATGATATTAGTCCAAAAACAATGTTTTAAAAAAAATTGTCAGTGCCCCTACAATAGCATTAAAGTAGTATTTTACAATTTCCACGACATGCAGGGAGCTCTGTATTATGATTGATATGAAGGTAAACTGCTGTTAGAAGATCCCAGAGCATCGTTTTAATTTATGTTAAGCTTTTCTGCAATAAGATATGGCATGTCAGAAAAGTATTATCATGTGTAGCACATATAGGGTATATTTACATAAGCAAATTATCCATACCGTGAAAGTCCCATAAATGTGTACTCTACTGGGCACATCTCCTCTTATTTAAAACTCTATCTCTGTGCCTAAGTAAGGAGATTAAAGTCTAAACATGTATTAGCGCTGTGAAAATTCAGCCTGCAAAACCCTAGTAAAAGAGATGTTTTAATCAACAGATATTTCAAATTCAGTGACCCTCAATCTGTTTAAGACTGTTCTAAAGAAGTAAAGCCCTCATATAATTTAACTTGCTCTTAGGTTCATTGGTGTGACAACCACATACCGACAGCATCTTCAGTTTGCAAATCCTGTCTTCTGACCCCTGCAGTGATGGTCTCATTTACGACATTAATGCACTAAATAGTGACTGTGTTTTATTTTCAGAATGCCTATGCTACGTTGCTGCTAATTCCAATGCCCAGAAAGCATCATCATCATAACCTCAGCTCTAATCCCAACAAGGATTCTTCCAACTCCTTATTAATCACCCTATGAAAAAGTCACTGGTTGCTTTTAACGAAGATAATGTATGTTACTGGGATTACACCACTGCATGCAGAACCATTAAAGAAAGATAGAGTAGAATTTATGATTAAGCCTTTGGACAGCAGGGCACTATTTTAACCATAAAAATCACCATCTGCAGGGATAGTGGCCAAAGCAGAGGAACCATTAAAGACTTATAATTAGCATCAATCAAGGTGACACTACTGGTGACATCTTTATTACTTTAAATACACTAATCAAATACTTCTGCATTGAGATGGAAAGATTGATAGGCAGCTAGACACAGAAAGCATCCCTGTGGAGAGAAATTTAAGACGATCTGTTGGAAAGGTAACAAAGAAGTATTGGTATCAGTCAAGTGGGATTCTAACACACAGCTCTGAAACAGACGTGCTCAAAATGGACCAACTGGGTCATCAGGGTCTTCACATGGATGCTTCACCACCACGCAGTCCTCCAAGGAAACATATCTTTGCACATCCCTCCTGTGCAACCTGCAGGACTTGCTTCATTTGGATGCAAAAATAACTCAAGGGAACACAAACTTCAGGCTACTCTGAGCTTGGCTATTTACACACTTTTCTCTCTCCTTGCACGTGCGTATGGAAATGAAAGATAAAGGCAGAGCTGAACTTGGCGCTATTTACATAATTATGATAGGGGCTGTCAATATTGTCTAATTGCATCAGTACTCAATTTCATACCACACAGATTCTGAAATATGCTGTTATTATTACTGCTTATATAAATATTTCAGTCTTAATGGACAAGAAGCCACTCAGTATCTTTGCCACCCCTTGAGCCCATATGGCATCCTACCTTAATGACTGTAATCTTTAAAAGATGCTCTTCTCCAAACAGTTTCTAGCTATTTTAGTGTTCACTAATCCAGTTCTTGAGGTTAAGGGCAAAGATCAAAAAGAAAGGATGGGAAGTAGTTTTCAGATAACACAGTCTGGCTTGGAACCATTTCAGAATTACGGATAAAGATTTGGCGAGGCATCTCCCAAGAGTACAACTTCAGCTTTGCCAAATGAGATTATAATAGCAAAGACTTTCATTATGAGGATGACGAGCCCCCAAATCATTTTCGCTTCAAAGTTCAACTTTATTTATAGGTTCCTTAATTGGTGTACCCACCACTAGGTTTAAAATATATAACTCCTTTTAATTAGACATCTGCCTCTTAAAAAAAAAATGGTTTGTGTGTATCTATCAAAAATGGGGCAGAGTCAAAGGAAATTCTCCATTGCTTCTTCCAAGCAATGAAGAAAGACTGAGGAATGAAGAAAGAAGATGAATGATCGAGCTGAGGAAGGAGCAAATTACTCCAAATGCACTGCCCATGATTCACTGGAAGAGCAGCTGCTAACTCAAATCCAGCTTCAGTTTTAATTTTGTGGTCAAAGAAAGATTTTCCAATGAAGTACAATATCCTTATAGAGGACAAGGAGGAAAAAAATGCTGCAATCTGACTACTGAGAATCCCACTACCTTAAAACAAGATTCAACAGATCACTCCTTAAACATTACACTGCAATTTCTAAAAGGTTCCAATGGCAAACTCTTAAAGAACAGTAACCCATGAAATCTGAATTGAGTGTTACACTTTACCTAGTGATTTAATATATATTAAATTTTGCATCAACCTTGTGCAGTAGGTAAGATTTCCATTGTACAGATGAAGTTATGGACCAAGAGAAGTTAATGGTCCTTCCAATGGGCCCCAGGACAGACACTTATCTGCGGCCTCAACAGATTCCACACTCCACTATCCTGACCCTGAGTTGCTTTCAAATGTTCCATAACTTTATTAACTAAGGAGAAAACTGAATTATAGATGATGATTACTCTAAGCAAAGAAAAGTTGTAAAGGATAGTTTTAACAAGAGAAAGCTCTTCACAAAGACCCAGTAAGATGCATATTAAACGGTCAGTTTGCTTTGTCAGAGATTGGTCATCCTGTTACCCCAGTCCAAGCCTTTGCTTTTTACCATTGAGTCATTTGATTCCCACTGACGCACAAGCAATGGGAAAGGCTGTGAAATGCTGTATGAGGCTGACCTTCCCACTTACGGAAAACTGCCAGCCAGACACAAAGTGTCAGCTAAGCATGAGTCAGGGATGGGCTCAGCACTATCAAAGACCTTTATGTTGAATCCTTAACAAAGGAGCTTGCTGTAAACAAGACTTTAGGGCTGGGAAATGACAAAACAAAGGGACAGTCACTTCCTCATCAGAGGGCATGCTTTTGCCAAAACTTGCTGAAATGTACCCAATACTTCCAAGTAGACGTAAATTAGAGAATTCATATCAGTAAGTGCTACATTCTAGATCCCGACATGGAAATAATGTGAAGCCTGGCAGATTCTCTTTCCTACTCTACTTAAATAGCTCAAAGCTTAACTTTATATTTTCCTTTTTAGATCATTTTTGTATCAAAAAGTGGAGGAAAAAGATAAAGGGAGAGCCAAAGAGGAAAAATAAAAGCACGTGTAAAATATGTAATACATGAAAAAGAAGAAGAGAACCCTCATATAACAATGAAGGTGGGAGCAGGCTCGTGACAAGTATGTGTACCACATCACTCCTTGCCCCACTGAATTCTCCTGCACAATGTTCCAGTGCCTTTCTTATCTCGTTGCCCCAGCAATAACTCAAGTTATATAACGTCAGTTCTGAGTTGACTACGAAATACAATCCATGTAAATTAAATAGAGGCTTCTCCACTTTCTAATACAGGTAGGGATATTTTTCATTATATTTATATGTTGCACAATGGAGTCATTATCAGTAGGAAAAATGAGCTGTGGATATTAAGGACATTGAGTTAATTAACAAATAATATGGAAAACTGTGATAAATCAAATAGGTTTCTTATCAGTAGAAATGTTCTCCCAATCCAGCAATAAATATTCCAACAGGTCATTTTAAATTGTATACATATGTGTTGTCATTTTGCTAAGGTGATGGATAGGGAGATTTAATTTCTTTAACTTGGACATTTTTTAATTTGTTGGGACGGTATCAGATTACCACCAATATAAAGTGTATAATGAAGAGGCTGGCCATTGTAGGCACACAAAAGCACAGGTTTGCTCATCTCAGACCCTTTCATCAGTGATAATCAGCGGAGAGGGTTTGGGAAAATTCTGATTGTGTGTGAAGTCTCCACAAATATGACTATAAAAAGAATTCCCAAAGAATTGAAGATGTGAATTTACAGCACTCTAATGCTGAGGTTCGTCTGACTTTGGATATAAAAGTTATGTAAAAGGGCCAACACTATGGTTTAACATCCTAAAGAAAGTCACTTCAATAGTAAGTTGTGTGATGAGTGGAGGTACACTGTGAGCCACACTGCAACCAGAGGGGAAATAAAAATTCCTAAGGAAAGAGGAAAAACTTGCTTTGATGTGTACTTCTCAGAGAAACACACAAATTGGGTTCTCCATAAACCTGGCTGGTTACAAAACTACATTTGCAATGAAAAATACCATTGACAGAAAGCCTTATTATTTTCCTCTTTATTTCTATAATCATGACCGATAGCTCAACAAATTCAACTAGAATGAGTATTAGGAATGGACAGCTTGCAATAAAAGGAAACATACTCAAAGGGGGAGTCCCTGAGCAGCAAATGACACTCTGTTTCCCTGATTGTAACAGCACCCATCTACCCAAGATCTGGGTTAGACATAATGCACACTCACTCTCCTAATAGATCCTGCTGAAGCAGGGCAAAGATGCAGCTCTTCCAGGCTCTAGGTCATATGCAAGCCATCAATTCACTAATACTAAAGGTGAATGAATAGCCAAAGAGATGAGACGGTCTGTATTGCTTTATATGAAAGCCCGTAAGTAGTTTGCAATTGTCTCACTATCCTTTGTATTATAGAATTTTATTTTTGGTCTATTACATGGGTCAAATCTACTATACATCAAATAAGAGAGGATCATTTCTAATATAATAGTGACATAAATCCTTTGGAACTCATCTACTATTGACATTGACATACAATATTGACCCCAAATACATAAAATATTGACTCATTTTTGTTTCTCTGCATTTTTCCTAGGATATGACATGTCAGAATATGTTTTCCATTGCTGTTTTTGTCTTGTTTTGCTTTTGTTTTGTGTACTCATAAACTGTCACTGGGACAAACTCTTTTAGTAAGATTTTGACTAAACAAAAGAAATGGAAAGAATCAGTTGCATGCTGGATAATAAGAGAATATTTTCATTTGAAAGATATCCCAATAAAACTTTGTGGCGATATTTCTTTCAATTAAAAATAAAGTGTGTGTAGGGCAGTGGCTGTGGCTCAAAGGAATAGCGTGCTGGCCCCATATACCGGAGGTGGTGGGTTCAAACCCAGCCCTGGCCAAATAAAATAAAATAAAATAAAATAAAATAAAATAAAATGTGTGGGACCTACCAAATAACTTTATCATCCACACCACACAGAAAAAGTACATAGGTGGTTTCCAGAAGGAAACCAATGGAGGCCCAATAGGGTAGCATTCGTGGTGGCCTCTGAGCACGGCAAGAGGACCTGGGCTGTGAGCTGTTCTCTTTCTTCTTTCTCTCTCTCATCAGGCACCTGCTCTTGGATATATCTACAATTTCCTCACCTGAAATATAAGCGTAGTAATACTGATGTTACCTCACTGTGCTTTGATGAGGAACAGATAAGCAGGGTATGTGAAAGCATTCTGTATATCACAAAACGTTCCTAACGCACAAATTATAAATGAGACACTGTACATACACATACGTGAGTTACAACAGAGATGAAGGCAGACTAGCGTGGTTGATTTGAAATACACACATTATAACACAGATGTTTCCAAAGTTATTATTTTTTTTAAAAAATGTTTTTTCCAGTCACATAACAGACTTCACGTTGTCCAGAAGTCTTCTTCCTCACTTGGTGGTAAAGGTACGACACAAAAACTTTAAGCTCTTTCACTTGATATGACTTAGATGTTTTGGAAAATAGTCCTTTTGGGGTAGATTTTCAGTCTTCCAGGATTGTTCTCTTCCTCCTCCCTTCTCCTGGCATATTAGCGCCTCCTCAAGAGAGGACCGTCTGTGCCGATTATTCTCCTTCTTGGTGGCCAAAGTCTGAGTAGGCACAAAGGTGTCCAACCAGCAGCTGCAGGGCCACATGCTGATTTTGTGAGGATTTTTTTGGCCTATATAGGGTGTCAGATATCATGAAAAATATGCATGGACCTTTTCTTTCTTTTTTTTTTTTTTGTGAATCTTCCTTAGTGTTTTTATACTTAATATGTGGCTGAAAACAACTCTTATTTTACCAATATGTGGCAGAGGAGAAACAGGCTGGACATCTGTGGAGCAGGCCATAGCTGATCTTGCCTGTTCATTGGGTATTGGCATCTGTCTTCACTGGTCGGTCTGTAAGGTGTCTGGGATGGACGATGTTGGCTCTGGCCATCTCCCTCAGCTGACTAGGCTCCTCATTTTAGCTCTCCCTGAACATAGAGACTTGGCTACGAACACATCTTGGAGATGGTACCGTGTAGTAGTCAGTATCTGCCCAAGTAGATGTGCCTTGCTTTGTGCTGTTGCCTGCATGGAGTGACGACACCTACTTATAAGGTCATTTCATCGTCTCCCACCTCCCCAGAGTGTCTCATCTCTCAGTGAGGCGGCAGGAAGTAAGGCGAGTCGAGTGGCTTTTCTTCAGCAGGTCACTTTTCAACTCTCCTTCCCAAGCCAACGTGATCACACTTGCCCAGGGATCTGGAGGGGAGAGAGGACTCAGACTCGTCTGCTCTGGTCTCCCTCCTCAACCTCCGTAAGTGTTTCATTTTGTTTTTTATTCACCTTGCTCTGGAGCTCCACCCTCAATCTCTTCTCAAGGATCATTTTGCACCACTGGAGGGCCCCCGCTTCCTACGTGCTTGAGTCTCACTTTATATAAGCTCTAGTCTCAAATCTTCAGGCTCTCTTAATATTTATGTGAAAATTTTAGAATTTTTAGCATATTTGTTCAGGACCAGTCCTACTCCAAAGCAATAAAGGCTAACAATCCTATCCATGAGTATGGAACCTGCAGGGCAACAAGATTTCCGGGGAAATTTTCTTTAAAGCATCACAAAATGTTTCAAAATTGCATCCTTATTCTATTAGCTAGGCAGTTTAGGATTATCAGAGATGTCAAGAGCTTCTTGAATAAAAAAAGAGATAACTTTGTGAAATAACAATTATATGGGGTAGATGTTATTAACCCATTTTACAGATGAAGAAATGAGGGCTTGGGGAAGACAGGAAGCGTATACGAGGTGATGCCAAAATTTAAAATCAAGACTTTGTATTTTTACTTCACTGTTCTTTTTGCTACTAATATGCAAGTTACTCAACAGTACCAATCAATCCAAAAAAAGAAAATAAAAAATATGATTTTGTGCCACTTATCTAAGCAAACAAAAAAAGGGGGGGAGGAATTGGGTGAAGATAACAAGAGAGACAAATCCTGGTGTTTCATTCACAGTTTTCTTCATTCACCTGTCACTTATTGTATGGTTCCAATATAACAAACATCGTACTAGAAATCGGAAATTTTAATTTGTCCCCGCTCTTAATTAAATCACAACATGGTAGAGGAGCACAGACAAATGTAATTATAATACATCAGGCAGGTTCAGTGCTATATGATTTTAAGGGAGTCTCAGCGTTTCCAAATCATCATTTTCATGCCTCACATGGTTACTAGGATTACATAGTACTTCTACAAGTAGAAGTTTCATTACACATGTTGGAATGTGAGGAATTACTTAGTCGAAAATGCTTGTCTCCAGAAATCTGCACATCACAAAGGGAAAGACAGAAATACAGGTGTACAGCACCCTGGAAGTGATGAGAGGCACCCACCCGGGCTTTCTGCTCATTTATCACCAGCCACCTCCTTTTTCAACAATCTCAATGCGCTATCAACAGCTCCTCTCTGGAACAACCCTTTGTCCCATTCTATATCCCATCACAGTGTCTGAAAAATCACTTGTGCTTTACATCTGTATTAATCTTCAGCGAGGACTCACTGAAGTGAGCTAACCAAAAATGCAGTGCGAAGGGTGTGTGTGTGTTAACGTTAGAGGCCTTTGGATGTAAATATATAGAGAAAGATACTTAACTTCGGTCATAATTCCCATACATCTGTATTAGGTGAAAGATGTCCAATTAAGGACTATTTCAACTGGTTTATTCTCTGCATGATTTTAATCATTCAATAGACATTTTCTATTGCACACTCTCTTTTTTATTCAACACACACAGCATTAAAAAATATATTTTATAAACATTCAACCTTTTCCTCAAACATGACATTTCCCAGTGATCTAAGAATAGTTAGCGAGAGACTTCCTCCAGAGGTATGCTGTGATTTTTGAGTTAGTTAAGGTGTCTAGCTGTGTGAAGGTTTCATGAGAACAATGCCAGAAAAAAAAATTTTGATAGGTATAGGGTGCCTGTACTATTCAGATGTCGCACAAGGTGAAGGAACAAAGTAACATAAAAGTGTCAAATGCTGTTCTTTCAAATTCTGAAATTCAAATACCTTCTCTGAAACATTAAGGTCCTTGACTTAAAAATGGAAGTTTAAATAGATGGCTGCATCACTTAAACTATTAATTCTAATTAAAAGGAAAAAGTACAGTTACTCTCTAAATGCCACATAGTCTAGAAATATTTCAGTAAAGGGAATAAAAACCCGCAACTATATTTTCCCTTTGATTAGCGGGGTCCATTGTATACTTATCCCACTATGGGATTACGTACATGCCAATTAATGCTAAAATAAGCATGTAAAATATTCTATGGAACTTGCAAGGTGAAGAACCACCCAAAACATGCAAAGGCAAAAAATGGGGTCTGCTTGAAAACAATTCTTGCCATCTTGCTTAATCATGCATAAACATCCAATATGCTCAAGGCTTTGACATCTCTATTCACTTTGGGATTTGAATCCGATATAAATATATGACCTTTAATTTTGTAATTGATTTGTACAAAATCCTGAAATCTCTTACATATGATTAACTTCATATGAATGTATGTATTTTCATGATATCTCATTTTAAGGGATTTGAGACCTCCTAGATAAAGAGTTATATATTTGTTACTTGGCTCATACATTCAACTATTCACACCTAGAACTGTATTTTTCACAGTAGAGATTAGATTTCTAATCTTCCTTTTTTTTTTTCAAGTTGTTCCCAAAAGTGCTTGACAAGAGCATTCTATAAAACTCTGTAGCTCACAGAAAATAAAAGGAAACCCCATATGCCCATTCATATTCTGTTAGTGAAATTAGACCTCTCCAGGCAAAATCTCAGCAAAAAGAAAGACATCTAGTGGGTTACATAGCACAAGTTCCAAGCCTTTCCTCAGGTTTCTGTGCCCTCCAGCAATAAACTGGCTTTTGCATCTGGCAAACATATGTAGAAAACTAGGCCAAATATGGTTGTTAAATTTGGCCAAGTTCTTTCACAAGACTCACTCTGACGACGGTTAACCTAAAGCCACCAATCTCAATTCAATTTCCAAATAAAAACTTTACTGTTTCATTAATTATGTGTTAATATTCAAGATACAGGTGTAAATAAAACCATTTCATGTTCTGATTCTTTTTTTTTTTTTGAGATAGAGTCTAAAACTGTCACCCTCAGTAGAGTGCTGTGGTGACACAGCTCACAGCAACCTTGACCTCTTGGGCTCAAGCAATTCTCTTGCCTCAGCCTGCAATGCAGCTGGGACAACAGGTGCCCGCCACAATGCCAGGCCATTTTTTGTTATAGTTGTTACCATTGTTTGGTAGGCTTGGGCCAGGTTCAAACCTGCCAGCTCCGGTGTATGTGGCCAGTGTCCTAACCACTGAGCTACAGACGCCGAGCCAATGTTTTGATTTTTTTAAGAAACAAGGCATTTTTTAAAATAACAAATATGGTGCACTTGTATGAATGGAGTGAGTGAATATATACACGAAGATGGACGTGATGGGAATGGACCTGGCGATACAATCTCACCCATGCAGTCAAGGATTTAGAAGCGTAAGGAAAGGATGTTCCCAGTGTCTCTGTCAGGTGCAGCTTCTTCTAGACGGACCAAAGCAATTGGCCATCAGGACCGAATCTCTAAATAGCTGAAACTTCCTGGCTGCAGCTGAAAGTCTAGGATTTGTGGAGGCTCTACTAGTTGTCAAATACAGGATGAAATTAATTTTAAATATCCATGTGCTTTAAACTGTTGATAATCAACCTAAATAAATGCATAATACTCTTCCCATATTTTTGACATTTTGAGGCATCTGCTGTACTAGGCCACGGGATGAAGATGAGAAAGTGCACGTCGTCCTTGCCTTCAAAGTTACCACCATTAACAGAACCTCTAAATCCTGAGTACCTAGACTTTCAACCTGGTTCTTTAGGCTCTTTTTTCCAAGCCCTTTTCCATTATGTCAAGTATGATGGAATGATTGAGTTATTGTGTCTGTTACATGTTACTACATTAGAGTGACAGTTGTTTATTGCAGCATTACCAAAAGCTGTGTTCTGGCAGAGTGCATATCAACACACATCAGCAAAGATGAAACAATATTTTCCTGGCTAGTTCAGTCAAAAAAACTCACACAGGAAGAAGCATGTCAGATTAATATATGTGGCTGTAAGTATAGGCACATTAAGAATATATCGAAACTAAGTAAATTATATATCTTTTAAAATAATATTATAAGCAGCCAGGTGTGGTAGCTCATGCCTGTAATCCTAGCAGTCTGGGAGGCTGAGACGGGAAGAGTGTGTCAGCTCAGGAGTTTGAGACCAGCCTGAGTAAGAGTGAGACCCTTGTCTCTACTAAAAACAGAAAAATTAGCCAGGTGTTGTGGTAGGTCGCTGTAGTGCCAG
Organism: Perodicticus potto; assembly: GCA_963574655.1. NCBI lineage: Eukaryota > Metazoa > Chordata > Mammalia > Primates > Lorisidae > Perodicticus > Perodicticus potto. The sequence goes on along the minus strand of CAUYRH010052362.1, from coordinate 12,707 downwards.
CTACTCGAGAGGCTGAAGCAGATTGCTTGAATCCAGGAGCTTGGATTGAGGTTGTTGTGAGCCAGGCTGATGCCATAGCACACTAGCCTGGGTGACAAAGAGAGACTATGTCTGCAAAAACACAAAAAATAATACTATTGTAAGCAGCTAACAAAACCTAAGCATATTTGTATTCCCAGAAAACTCCCACAAAACATTTCCCAGATACATCACACACCTTAATTCTACTTGTTTTTCTTATTAATGTAAGTACAACTTTTCCCTTCTATTGGCTTTATCACCTGTCTTGTAAACAAATTCAAATCACTTTTACCTTTAAAAACCACTTCTGTTTGCACGTCACTCTCTGCCTATGCACCAATTCTCCTCTTCTCATCCAAACTTGTAAAGAAAGTGGGCTATTTTTACTACCTTCTTCACTCTGTATTCATTTCTGAATCCAGTGGTCTATGGACTCAATCTTTACAATTCTAGTGAAACTGTTTACTTCTACAGTTACAAATAATCTTCAAAATTGCTAAATCCAATGGACACTTCATTCCTTGCCTGGTTCAATGGCTCTATTAAAATTGGTCTTGTTAAGTGCATCCTCTTTTTATTATTTTTCTTTTTAGGTTTTTAAAAATTTTTTTCTTGAGACAGAAAAAAATTCTGTCAAATTTCTGTTGAGCAGGTTGAAGTGTAGTGGCATCGTAGTAGCTTACTGAAACCTAGAACTCCTGGGCTCAAGCAGTCTTCCTGCCTCAGCCTCCTGAGTAGCTGGGACTACAGGCACGTGGCACCATATCTGGATATCTTTCTATTTTTGATAGAGAAAAGGTCTTGCTTATTCTCAGGCTATTCTCAATGCCCTGAGGTCAAGTGATCTCCCCTCCTGGGCTTTCCAAAGTGCTGAGATTACAGGTGTGAGCCACCACAAAAGGCCAACATCCTCTTTTTAAAAAATCACACACTTTGGGCAGTGTCTGTGACTCATCCAGTAGGGCACCAGCTCCATACACTGAAGGTAGCAGGTTCAAACTGCAAAACAGAAAAATAGCCGGCTGTTGTGCCTGTAGTCGCAGCTACTCGGGAGGCTGAGGCAAGAGAATCGCCTAAGCCCAGGAGCTGGAGGTTGCTGTGAGCTGTGTGATGCCACGGCACTCCACCAAGGGCGGTAAAGTGAGACTCTGTCTCAAAAAAGAAAAAAAATCACACCCTCCCAGGAACACTTCTGTCAATTCCAGAACAGCCCACTCTTCTAATCTGCTCAATCCTCTCCACACCCCTCTTCTTCTGCCTCTGCTGTATTCCTCGTGGTTAGGGGGACTCTGGCTCAAATCTCAGGTTGTCCATTTATGGGCTGTGAGACTGGACATTCAGTTAATATCTCTGTCCTTAGTTTCCATTGGTAAATTGGGGATCAACCTAGTAGTAGCCACTTGTCATTTTTTGAGCAGGTGATGGGAGTTGTGGGGGGCAATTCTCTGCAGTGCTGATTAATTGAGTGGACTCTGGGTCCCAGGTCTTAGAAACAGGACTGTACATGGTTCCTGCTCCTTCTCTACCAGTAGGTCTGTGCTCAAGACATATTCTAGCCCCATCCTCAGGGGCAGAGGATTTTTGCTTCTTTTGCTTTTCCTCATGTGGTGGAAGGCTTTTATTCCATAGGACAGAGTGGGGAGAATGATGCAGGTAGGATTTCACGTCCACTCTCTCAGGAAACGTTTTCACAGGACTCCTGCCCTGTCCTTTTGACGCATGTCCCGTGCATGAGGGACGGCCTCTGAAGAAGTGCAAATCTCCCTCGTGTCTGCAGTCGCCAGGGGATTGATTATTTTTTCTTGCTAGCCCCGTCTTGCTCTTCATCAATTTGTTAAACATTTTCATGAATTCTTCTTCCCAGTGTCCTACACATCTGTTCCAGGTCAGCAAGGGCTCGCCTTTCCTTAGAGGAGCTGTCTTCCTTGTATTTTAGGTTAGTCGGTATCCCTGAGCTGCCAGCTCACTCATGAATTCAAGAAAAGTCACGTATTTTCATATTTTCTAACCTTTCGTCATTCTTGGAAAGGTGGGAATATTGCCTTTCTCGGCTTTCTACATCCTCATTGGAAGCCCCCAAATATTGATTTTTTAACCAAGGCCCAAGGCATTTCAATAAATGAAGGAAAGTCTTCTCAACCACCAGTGCTCTAGATGCTGAAACAACTGACTATTTATTTTTGGGAAAAATGAACCTTTTCCCCTATCTCACACTACACATCAGAATATATTCTGGATTGTCATAGATCTAAACATAAAAATAAGACTATGAACCTTTTGGAGGCAAATGTTAAAGAATACCTGTGAAATCTTGGGGAAGATAAAGATACCTTATATGATACGAGAAAAAAATTGACAATAAAAATATGTAAAGTAGATTTTCGATCTTTTGAAAGACACTGTAAGGAAAACAAGTAGCCAAGGCTACGCTGGGAGAAAAGACTTGCAATGTGTATATCTGACAAAGGACTTCTCTCTAACTCCTACAACTCAGTAATGAAAAGACAAACAGCTCAGTTTAGAATATGGGCAAGAGACTTGAATAAGCACTTCTCAAAGGAATATAGATGAATAGGCAATGAGCACGTGAAGCAGTGCTCCCCAGCAGTAGCCATTGTGTCAGTGCAAATCAGAACCACACACGATACCACTGTACACCCACTCGTGGCACTGAATTAATAGACTGATGACACCAAATGTTGATAGGACGTGAAAAACTCAGAACTCTCTTACATCGTTGGTGGCGGGTTGAAATGGTACGACCTCTTTGGAAACTGGTCTGAAGTCTCTTAGGAAGTTAAACATCTGCATGTTGGTAGTTTACCCATGAGAAATGTAAGCACATACCCTTAAAATGTCTGGTACGAAAATGTTTCTAACAATTTTACTTATGATGGCCAAACACTGGAAATAATCCCCATGTCTACCAGTGGGCAAATGGATCAACAAATTGTAGGACAGCCAGAAAACAGGACACAATAAAAAGGAATGACGGCAACAGAGCAACGACTTGCCTGACCACCAGAAGCTTACCTCCAGAGGACCAAAAGAAGCCACCTACCAAGGAGTACAGACGATGTGATTCCACTCTTACCACATTCCAGAATAGGCATAGGTGATCTGTGGTGAAAGAATCAGGACAGCAAGGCGGCGCCTGTGGCTCAAAGGAGTAGGGCACCAGTCCCATATGCCGGAGGTGGTGGGTTCAAACCCAGCCCCGGCCAAAAACCACAAAAAAAAAGAATCAGAACAGCGATGGCCTCTGGGGGGCAATGATGATAGGACTGAGGTAAGAAAAAGCAGGAATGGTCTTTCCCTGGGGATGGAAATGTTCTATATACTGATAGGAGTATAAGTGATATCAGTACATATATATCCATATGTTCATAAAGTTGCATACTTAAGAGCTGTATAATTCACTTGTAAATTTATAAATTATATCTCAATAAAAATGTGAAAAAAATACACACACATGCACACACATGTCAGAGATGAGTTATCTCTGACCACCTCCCTCGCCCTTTCCTTCTGACATGTTAGCCTGCTTTAGTCTTCATCATAGCACTTATTAAGAATTGACATTCCACTACATAATTATCTATTTATTGTCTGCTTTGCTCGTTAGAATGTAATCTTCTTAAAGGTAAGGACTTTTTTTTTATTTCTATTTTGCCATCATATAGCCAAAGATAACGACTATGAATAAAATGCCATAATTTAACTGGATGCAAGCTTTGATGTGATTTCTTGGTTATTTAGGTTTATTCTCTGCAAGCCTAGGAGAGAGTTTTAGAAATCACAAGAGATGAAACATGAGGAAAACATTTTGTAATCCATAAGCATTATATAAGGATGATTAAACACAAGAAATTAGCTGTGTATGGAAGGTGTTCAATTTGAGATCACTTAAATATTTCTGGAGAACAGCTTACTGTTGCTGTAACCTCTTCTTCTGAAAGCTGCCTCCCAAAAGCAAGTACGAGACTGGGGGAGGCAGATAACACACTGGTAAAGCAGAGCTTCCATCTAACTGCCTAAGTCACAGGGATTGCTGAATTTCTTCAAGTTCATGACTTTCCCTTCACTCCATGGCTAATGGGAATCATTATAAGACAGTTTCCTAGGATTAGAGTATTAAAGCACTATCAGTCAGATGGAGAATTTCAAGCTAGCCTCTGCTCAAGCATTTATAGATTTATAACTAATTAGATCCTGTCCACACCTCACCTGAAATCATGTTAGCAAGATCCACATTAAAGTACAGTAATAGCTTGCAGGGGTGTCACACGGTCCTTTAGGCCATCCTGGGCAGCGCTGTAATAAGATTTTTTTTTTCTATTTCAAGATTCCTTTAAAAGGAAAGAATAAATGAGTTGGTTTCAAGGAAGCCACAGATATAACACCAAGATTCTAAAATACAGATATCTTGGTTACCTGTCAAATATTTAAGATGACAGATAATTATAAACATAGATAAATGCACACTTACTATCTCACCTGAGGATATAAGCACAGTTTTTAAATTTTAAATATCTTAAATTGTAAGAAAAAAAAATTGAAACAATAAAAGTGTGGACTAAGAAATAAAATGTATATTTATTTATAATGCAGAGATTACTCAAGGCTTAGGTGAATGATTATCTAGCAATCTTTTATAATCTAGATTTTAAAGGGCCTTGTGGTGGTCAACACCACAGTTATCTAAATCAAATCGAAGGAATCCCTTGAATTAATGCACACATAGTGCATTAGTGTAATGATCCAGTGTTATTCATACAATCAACATAATTTTTTTTTTTTTTTTTTTTGAGACAGAGGCTCAAGCTGTCACCCTGGATAGTGTGCCGTGGCATCACAGCTCACAGCAACCTCCAATTCCTTGGCTCAAGCGAGTCTCCTGCCTCCGCCTCCCAAGTGGCTGGGACTACAGGCGCCTGCCACAACGCCCGGCCATTTTTTGGTTGCAGCCATCATTGTTGTTTGGCGGGCCCGGGCTGGATTCGAACCCGCCAGCTCAGGTGTACGTGACTGGCGCCTTAGCCCGCTGAGCCACAGGCGCGGAGCCACAATCAACATAATTAATTACACATATGGAGAAACAACCTCTGACTTTCAGAACACAAGAAAATATTCAAATGAGAACAATTTACATTAAAAAACTGTATAACAACATCATTTACCTGTTATATGAATAGAAATACTATTAACTATGTACTATTTCAATTTAGTTCAGAGCACAGGGAAAAAATGAAGTATTCTAAAGAGCCCCTTTAGACCCGGGTGAGAAGTTAGTGGAGGCTGTGGTAGAGAGAATACAACTGTTTTCTGTACTTAGTGTCGACATTTGTTTAGAGATGTGTGGACACATATTCCTAATATGAGCTCTCCTGTTATTAATCAAAATTGGGCCTCGGATCAGCGAAGGAAATGGCACAATCTGATCTCTAGGAAGATCCAAGTCTAAAGAAACTAAATAAATGAGAGGAAAAAAAAAACCCCAAAGCTGAGCATCCATCCACATGGACTCATTGTCGCCATTTATTCATGGTTACTGCCAAGGCTCACCCTCCATTAGGAGGATTTACCAGCCTCATCTGTTTACTCCAATCTGGTTTCTATTGAAATGAAGAGTCACTTGTAAAGCAGCAAATTCATGCACATATTTTAAAAAAAGTATGCTGATAGTTTAGAATAATCTCTTTTTTAAAAAAGGACTCTGTTCCTTCCCTTGAAAACACTAGCAATTGCATGAACTGTGTTTGAACACAATGGCAGAGGCAGTCATAGTTACTACTTTCGAAATGTGATCATTAGTCCGTTAGTTTGATTCATGCGGTACCCTGATTCCAGAAGAGGACAAATGTCCAACAATTTAGACAAAAACACAAGCCACTGCCTGCCTCAATCTACTTCTCACTCATTGCCTCATGTGATTTGGTACAGAAACAAAGGCTTTGGGGGAACTCAGCTATGCTTTAAAAATAGGAAAATACCTCTATGGCACCAAGATCTCCTAATTATGCCACTGCAGTCTTGAGAATGAGCTGACTCTAGGGTCCTGGGGATTCTGCACACAGTAAGAAGCACATTCCTACCAAGTTACTTTACAGACTCACTAGGTGCCCCCACCCTTAATGTTCGTCATTAACATTAACTAGTCACAATGACAAATAACCAGTCCAGCTTGGCATCAATTCAGACCCTTGGTTGAGATGCCAAGCACAGCACTGGAACCCACCAGCTGAGACGACAAACTGACAATCTCTGACAGTTCGTGCCTGGGCCAAGATCTGAACCACGAGGCAGGGCAAAACTCCCATCTGCTGTCCATCTGCCATCCTGCCCCTATCAAAAAAGGTTATACCATGAGCCACAGACAGATGGGCATTGCAAAGATCAATTAGGGGGAAAAAAAGGGGGTCTGAGACGATTAGAATAATGACCTTTGAATCAACATGGAAATCCCAGCAGTAATGAAAGTCATGCATAATTTCAAGGTCTTCTAATTGTGTAAAACTGATATGGTATATTCTACCAGGGATAAAAATAAACAAAATGATACCTCTAATTGTGTGCTAAACATATAGTATGCTAGGTATATAGACAGCAGGAGAAAAGATCAGTCAAGAATGCATGTGTGTGTGTGCGTTGTTGTCAGTTGAAGTTGTTTTTTCTCAATGACATATGAGTGAATTTTGACAATGTTATTAAACGAATAAAACGGAAATCTTTGATAAGTTTCTAGAAGTGTGCATTTTCTTCAGAAACCCCCTCTGAATAGGAACCTAGGATAACTCAGCTCATGTATTAAACAAAGCCTTAAGACATAAAGGAAACAGTAAGCTCCTGAACAAAGCTAAGCATGTGTTATGTTGCCATAGCAAAAGTAACTTTTGCAAGGCAAATACATACCCTAGACAAAGGGCAGTTATTCAGTTCATTTAACATAAAATGTATACCTATGCTGTACCAGGCCAAGGGCTAGGTGCTAGGGACCGAAAGAAAAGAAAGGCACAGATGATGCTCTCTGTCTCCAAGGAGCTTACAGTCTCGTGGGAGATCACAAATAGAATGTTTTTATAGTACAGTGAAATACGGTGTGGTGATGGAGAAAGGACATCGAATCATGTGGCTGGCCCTTGAAGGGTGAAATGGTCATATAAGAACGTAAGTTGATGGAAAAAAAGAATTTCATATGCATGAATGCATGGTATGTTTTAATTTTTATATGCTTTTAATAGACTCGCAAAGTTTATTTTGTGCTTGAAGTTTACACAGGAGAATCAAATATGGAGAATCCATTTTTTGAAGAAGAGAGACTAATCTTTCAAGCAACGTTAGAATTCTTTTTATTTATTTATTTATTTGTTTAAAGATGGGGTCTTGGTCTGTTGCCTGAGCTAGAGTCCAGTGGCATTATCATAGCTCACTGCAACCTCAAACTCTTGGGCTCCAGCAATTCTCCTACTTCAGCCACTACAGTAGCTGGGACTACTGGTGCGTGCCACCACATTTGGCTAATTTTTTTGGTTTTTGTAGACAGTGTCTTGCTCTTGCTCAGGCTATCTCAGACTCCTAAGCTTAAGTCGTCCTCCTACCTCAGCCTCCCAGAGTGCTAGGATTATAGTTGTGAACCCCTGTGCCTGGCCCAATGTCAGAATGTCTTAGTGTTAATTTTTACATCTTGGGACTATTATGTTAATAGCAAGACATCTTCTAAAAGTTGATGTGAAACAGAAATCCAATAAATAAATTGCTATATTGAAGTAGGTAACTTATAACAAATTTATCTAACATAAAATACTAAGAACTAGCTTCACAAAAAGAACTTATATGAGAAAATTCTAAGAGGCTTTAGTCAAATTAAGTTCAAAATGAAAGAGGGCCAAATGTCCAGCAAGAGAAAAATGGATAATGAAACTGAGGCATATTGATACAATTGAAGACTCCCCAGAAATGGAAGTGAAAGAACAACATGTGTGTACACCTGAATGAACACACAACACGTGTGTAAATCTCAAAAACACCATACAGAAGAGTCCACACTGTACGATCCCGTACGTAAACACACCTCAAGGTCAGACAACTAGTCTGTGTTGACAAAGTGTGATTATCTCTAGCTGGAGGCTGAGAGATACTGAAAAGAAAAGGGCAAAAGAGATTTCAGAGATGATAAAAATGCTTTATAGCTTGATCTGTTACCTAGTTAAAAAGTGTGCACATAGGTGAAAAGCCATTGATTTAAGCCATTTAAGATTTGTGCATTTTATTGAATGCAAATTACGTGTCTGCTTTAAAACTATAAAACATTGAAACCATTTGATACAATAACTATAGAGATTAATCACATAAGTATACTCTAAATGCTTATAGTCACATAACAAAATGTCTAAGTGCATCATTTCACAAATAATAATATATTGAGAGAAGTGCTGTTTTTATACCCTCAATTTTCAGAGGCAAACAAGAATAATAAATGTTTAGAAAATGTCCATTTGAAAATTCTTTCATTTCAGCTACAATGTGCTCCTTATTTAAGCTGTACTTAAATAACCTGATCCAATTCAGGGTCAGAAGGATCCTGAATACAAAAAATTTTATGTTTCATCACAAGCCCATACATCTTTTATTTTTTAAAGAACAATTTAACTTTATTGTTACATAAAAATGGCCTTGGTCCCCTTATTTTTCATTTCCAAAAAAGGCACTAATCACTACAAAAAAGAAGAACTATGTAGTAGAGGATTCACATCAGCCCCTGATTATCTTGAGAGGGGAAAAAAAATTATACTACTTCCAAAATGTGCATCAAACATGATTTATTCTTTGATTTTTATGCTTTATCTTTATGTAACCTCAGCTTCATCAGGAAGTCGTCACCTACTCTCTGTACTTGATAATACAAAACATTGTCACCAGTGTTAATTTTAAACATTTTATTCTTAACGAAAACAGTTAAGTCATCACAAAGAATCAGTCCTAAGGGGCCTTAACAAAATCAAAGGATTAGCTATGCATTAGAGAAGTAATACCTGCTAGAACTTATATACAGCTTGATTTTGATGGCTCCAAGCAGTTCATCTACATAATCAATTTTATCTAATAACCCAGTGGGGGAAGCAAATATAGCCTTGGTTTTCACGTACTTGAAATAATAGTAAGTACACAGAATAGTTGGAATGGGAAATATAAAGTATCACAGCAGCTATGTTCTTAAAATGTGTGTGTGTGCATGTACGTGTAATGGACACAATAAAACAACCACTTTTGCTTTTATCTCCAAAACTTTCGTAAAGAGGAGACTTCATCCATCACAACAGTTTGGCTAACTTTAAAAGACATGTTCTATATCTTGAAATATAATCGATACTTTTTCTGGGGAAAAAAATTAACATGGGTTCTATTTCAATCATGGTGGAGGTAATCCCATTATAGCCCAATCCTCAGACTGATTTACAGCTAAAAACTATAAAGAAAATACATTTAAAATAAAACAAATCAACCACCTGAGCACTCTCCAGAGCAAACATCATGCAAGAGAATCCGAAGTTGGAAAAGTGACCTGCCCAGCGATGGTTTCCATTTTGCTTTCACTTATATATGACATAACCTCACAGCAGACCTCAGATGCAACATGGTGAGGAAACGGCAGCTGTACAGGCAGATAAACTCTGAGATAAATCCTGTTTTTCTGGCAGTAAGAACCAGAAAGCAGTATTCCTCCAGGCCAGAGAATTTGGGGAGAGTCCCACAGATAAAAGAGGGAGAGAAGAAAAATCCTTTAATTGGTAAATAAAACCCACACAAGTATCAGCATAATTCTTGAGCTTAGCATATATGAGGTGGTCCCAGATCAGAATAACAAAGGGTTTGGAAGCTAACCAGAGATTTGAGCCTTTTGCATAAGTCTTATTCTGACCCCCAAATTGCATATTCACAGGAGTGACACATTACAGACAAGACAGCAGTGTAACCCTAGGTGTCACAGCCTACAACACACCCTGACTGTGTGATACAGATGATTTATTCCTAGGCTACTGTACAAACCTGTACAGCATGTTTTTGTACTGAATACTGAGTGTAGGCAATTGAAACACAATGGTAACTATTTGTGTATCTCAACGTTTTTAAGCATAGAAAAGGTACTATGATGTGCTACATGTTACAATGGCTAAGGCATTATTATGTAATAGGAAATTGTCAGCTCGATTATCATCTCATGAGACCACTGTCATAGATGTGGTCTGTCATTGGCCAAAATGTTGTGATGCGGCTGGTGACTGTATTTAAAATGAAAACCTCATTGGGTGACCTCAAAAGCAGTATGGAAATAAAGCCAAAAAGAATCAGCAAGCTTGGAAATAGATCAATGGAAATGATCAGATGTAAAGAACAGAGAGTGAAAGAGAAGAACAAGGAATAAAATAGTAAACAGAGCCTCTGAGACCTGTGGGGGAATTTCCAGTGATCAAAGATCTAAATATGTAGTTGGAGTAACAGAGGAGAGGAAGGATTAAGAAAGAAAATTTTTTAAATAAATAATACCTGAAAACTTTCCAGATGCAGTCAAATATGTAAATATACAGGTTCAGATAAGTAAAACACAAACTTAAACAATAGCACACCTAAACACATCATTGTTAGACCGGTGAAAACCAAATACAAAGAATAAATTATTTATTTATTTTTTTTTTTTTATTTTTTGCAGTTTTTGGCCAGGGCTGGGTTTGAAACTGCCACCTCTGGTAGATGGGGTGGCGCCCTATTCCTTTGAGCCTTCCAGGCACCACCCCAAAGAAGAAATTATTGAAAACAGCTAGCAATATATGTCCATTATACATAGAGAAATGAGTTGAAATACTGAAGATTTCTCATAAGAAGCCACAGAGATGGGATGGCAGTACAACACCATTTTTACAGCTGAAACAAAGAACTATCAACCAAAAGTCTATACTTAGCGAAAACATTCTTCAAAATTGAAAGTGAAATACATGAATTTTTACATACAGAAAAAGTAGATAATTCATCAGCAGGAGACTTGATATATAAGATTACTAAAGGAAGTTTTCCACACTGAAGGAAAATGATACTTCAGGGAAGCACAGACCCTTAGGAATGAAGAAGTAGCATTAGAAATGATAAATTTCTGGGTAAAATGAAGGTGAAAGACCACTTTTCTTTTTTCAGTTCTTTAAAATGTATTAACTATTTAAAAGAAGAATTATTTTATTATCTGGTGGGATTTTCGATGCATATACATATAACACATATGAAAAATATAACATAAAGGTCAGTGGGAGATAATATGTATTATAATTTTTCTACTTTTTATACAAAATTAACTGTATTAGTATTAACTATAAATAGACTGTGAAGGGTTTAGTTTATGTAATGTAGTATCTAGAGAAAATACTGATAAAAAGAGAGACTTCAAAATATATACTAAATACATTAAAATAGAATAAGAAATATTCAAATAATCTAAAAGATGATAGGGAAGGGAGATGGGAAAATAAAAAAAAATAGAGGGGACAAACAGAAAATAGATAATTTACTATTGGACTTAAATCTGACCATGGAAGATAAAATAGACAAATCTAACAGCTACTAATTTGAAAAGATCAACAAGATTGACAAAGCCAAGATGGACTGTAGAAGAAAAAGAGAGGACGCAAACCACCAATAGCAGGAATGATGAAAAAGTTAATCAAACAGAGCCAGCAGACTTCAAAGGGAAAATAAGATAATAACATTACACTGAAATATGTGACAGCTGCATAAAATTTTGACAAATTTCATTAAAAATAAGCTTGGTAGTCTGTTCTGGGAGAGACACCTCCCCAACCCTGAGGGCAGTCATAGGCAACAGTGAAAAAACTCATGAGGTGGAATCAACAGAAAAACTCTGGCAATATGAATAATCAGAGTAGATCAACTCCCCCAAGGAACAACAAGGTAGATACAGCATAAGATCCCTGGCATAAGCAAATGGCTAAGATGTCAGAAGTTGAATTCAGAGTCTGGATAGCAACTAAGATCAGCACAGTGGAGGGAAAGATGGAATTAGAGTTCCAAGCAGTAATCCAAAAGATGACCCAAAAGATGTCTCAAGAACTGAACGAATTCAAAGACAAAATGACCAAAGATTTCAACACATTCAGACAAGAAGTTGCAGCCCTCAAAGATCTGAGAAATACAGCAGAATCCCTCAATAACAGAATGGAGCAAGCAGAAGAAAGGATTTCTGACATGGAAGACAAAGCTTTCAAACGCTCCTAACCTTCCAAAGAGGTAGAAAAGTGGAAGGCAAAAATGGATCATTCTCTCAGACAGCTCTGGGATAACTTGAAGAAAACCAATATTCGCCTTATAGGGATGCCTAAAAACAATGAAGTGGCATCACAGGGCACAGAGTCTCTTCTTTATGAGATTATGAAAGAGAAGTTTCCAGACATGCCAAGAGATCCTGAAATTCGGATAGCAGACAGTTTCAGGACCCCAGCACAACCCAACCCAAATAAGACATCCTCCAGGAACATCATTATTAAGTTCATGAAAGTTAATATGAAAGAGGAAATTCTGAAAGCAGCCAGATGTAAGAAATCCATTACCTACAAGGGGAAGAATATTAGAATAACTGCAGATCTCTCTGATCAAACCTTTCAAGCTAGAAGAGAATGGTCATC
>CAUYRH010052361.1:0-17376 GCA_963574655.1 Perodicticus potto | reverse complement strand
GGAGGCTGAGGCAAGAGAATCACCTAAGCCCAAGAGCTGGAGGTTGCTGTGAGCTGTGATGCCTCAGCACTCTACCGAGGGTGACAAAGTAAGATTCTGTCTTTTAAAAAAAAAAAAAAGTTTAGCCTGGTAACACACTTTATTAGTGATCTTCAGGAGCTTGTGAGGAAAGGGGCCAGAGTCCACGCAACAGAGACCAGGAAAGATAGGGTGAGGTGGCTGGGGATGGTGAGGAGTACAAAGAGCATGGTAAAGATGAGACAGCAAATGTGTCCATATTTTAGGACCTTGTTTTGTTGCCACATCTGTTTGTCTGGACATCCCTGCAGCAGTAATACCCTGATAGCAAAGCACCAGTGGGTTAATCCTGGGCCTGCTTGATAAGAGGATTGCCAGATTAAATGCAGCCTCAGTCCCACGTGGTATATACTTACACTAAAAAATTATTTGTTTTGGCTGCGTGGTGGCTCACACCTGTAATTTTAACACTCTGGGAGGCTGAGGCAGGTGGATTGCCTGAGCTCAAGAATTCAAGACCAGGCTCGGCACCTGTGGCTCAAGGGGCTAAGGCACCAGCCATGTACACCTGAGCTGGTGGGTTCAAATCCAGCCTGGGCCCGCCAAACAACAATGACAGCTGCAACCAAAAAATGGCCGGGCATTGTGGCGGGCGCCTGTAGTCCCAGCTACTTGGGAGGTGGAGGCAGAAGACTCGCTTGAGCCCAGGAATTGGAGGATGCTGTGAGTTGTGATGCCACGACACTCTACCCAGGGCAACAGCTTGAGGCTCTGTCTCAAAAAAAAAAAAAAAAAAAAAGAATTCAAGACCAGCCTGAGCTAGAGTGAGACCCCATTTCTAAAAATAGCCAGGCATTGTGGCAGGCACCTGTAGTCCCAGCTACTTGGGAAGCTGAGGCAAGAGGATCATTTGAGCCCAAGAGTTTGAGGTTGCTGTGAGCTATGATACCAAAACACTCTATTCAGGGTGAGAGAGTAAGTCTCTGTCTCAAAAAAAAAAAAAAATTATTTATCTGAAAATTCAAATTTAACTGGTGTCCTATAATCTTATTTGCCAAATCTGACAACTCTATCATGGGGGCCAGCATCCCAAGCTATAGTTAGGGATAGCTCAGGATTCAGCAGCAAACCTTAACTCAGAGAAGAAGAGAGAGCGCCAAGTCGGTAGCAGTGAATTTAGGACTGAGACAACAGAGGGCCCCTATATATCCTCAGATTCTGTGTTCAAATCCAAACCCCATCTCTTAATAACTGTGAACTTGAGCAAGTTTCTCAACTTTATCTAACTTCTCAGTGTTTTGGTTTCTTCTTGTCTAAAATGGCAATAATTATGATAACTATACCAACTACTTCCCTCCAAGAGTTGTTAAAAATATGAAATGAGTTATTTGTGAAGTGCTTAAAACAGTAGCTGGGCTATAATTACTGTTATTGTTACTATACTAACATCCAATAATAATACTGTTATTCCAACAATAATACCTTGATACTTCCCTTCCTTGTCTCAGGGCCCACACAGTCCCTGGGGCCCCATTCACAGCCACCTTGGCCCATCCAACATACTCCCCAGACACAGCTGCCATAGCTTCCTACCCCTCCCCCAGATAGGGTCTTTATAGCCTCAACTCTGAAGTGACCCCTTCTTTCAGTCCCTCCCCCAACCCCAACTGAGGTGCCTGGAGGTGCCACAGGGCTGATAGTGAAGGATGACGGTGGTTCCACAATAAGGGGAAAAGGCAATTTCATCTTGATTAGCAGGCGATTTCTCTCTCTGTAATAAGCGCGCTCCAAATAATTAGCGTGTTTTACGTAATAATGAAATTACAGAAATGCAGTCCACTTATTCAAACAACTCACCATTACCATATTTTTAAATATTAGACTTAATTAGAGTTTATCACTTCGGAGAAGTATGCGGACCCAAGATGTTTTTAAAAAAATCCTCATAAAGTGTTTATTAAGCGCTGGTAAAGCTGGGATAATGATGTGTTTGGAAATTAAGGCAATCAAACACTTAGGCCGCTCCTGGAGGCTGGGCATGGAAATGAGGCCATTACACGCCCATTACCCACCAGCTCACCGCCACTTGGAGTGGGGAGGATGCGCCTGGCCGAGAGGGCATGGTGCCCGGAAAAGCCTGTGCCAACCTCCCAGCACTGCCTGACCAGTAAACACAGCATCAAACCCCTTATGTTACTTATAGCACATTTGGCCACCAGGAGCTCAACTCAGACTTGGCCAGGCAAATAACTGGGTTTGTCCCCAATGTCAAAGAAGAAACCCAAGATCAAACCTGATCCAAACTCCCAAGCCTGGCAAGATACGTCAACTCCATTCAAACCCCAATGCAAGATGAGGGGAGAAGCCAGGTCGGGCAGCCAGAGGGGTCACTGAGAGGAAGGTGAATCCCACCTGCTAGCTCAAGCCACTGCACAGGAGGCTATAGACCCAGACCACTGCCAAGGCTGGGCCACACAAGAGTGGGTAACCAGAGTAGTGGGAGGAAGCTAAGGAACTGAGCCAGGGGCCAGGCTCAGGAGTATACCTGGGGACAGAACCTGGGTCAAGGAAAGCAGACAACAAGGGTAGCAGGGAGAGGGGCTGATAGCTCCAGGCCCCATTTATCCCAGCAAATAACTAATTCTAAAATTTATAGTGCTGTGTTTTTGTTCTGCGGTCATTTATATCTGCGGGGGGAGGAAATGAAGAGGCAGCACAGACGCCACATCTTTCTGTGTTATTGCTTGTCTGCCATTTGCAAATCATTATTAATTGTGGGCCCTAGTGGCAGGCCGGGTGGGGGCCAGGCTGGTTACATCCACATAGCTCTTCATCAAGGACCCCAGCCGCTGCCCCAGAGAGCCAATTACCCCGCCCTGATTGGGATCAGATAAAGAGGGAATTTTTACAAATTAGGGAATAAATAGAATTTCCACACAGGGCGCGGGCAGGACCTGAGAGGCTATAATGAAAAACCATCCGTCACCATCAGTGCAGCCTGGGTACGAGGCCCCGGACCCCCTCCCTGTAGGCCCACCCTAATGCTCAAAGGCCTCGGTATGTGGGTCTAAGGATATCCTCAACCCTTCCAAGGCCTGGAAGCAGGAGAGGAGTTTGGGGGCATGTAGGTACCCTTTGCACTGAAGATGCTTGGGCCCCAACCATGGCCTGGCCTATTGCTGCCTCTCCTTTTCCCTGCCTCGGGGTTTTAGGAAAGAGACTAAGGGAGTTCTGAGACACATCCATGTCTGTACAGTCATGGCTGCCCTAGGGCAGAGCCCTAGCCCCAAGGACCACTCACTCTGGGCTCCCATTAGTGCTCCTCCCCTTGGATCATTAAATATGTATATCTTATTACACGCCTTGTTAGAGTATCGAGCTCTATTGACTGATGATAAATCCTGAGCCTCGTCCTGGCCATAAATTTATCTGGAGATGATGAAGACTCAATAATCTAGTCAGGCAGATAATATCATTGGGCCTTAAAAAAGATCATTACATTATATGTCAGAATTAAAAGTGAAATACGCCGTAGTAACAGGGCGGTCGCTCTGGCCATTACAACAGATGCCTGGCTCCCCCAGCTCCAGCCCATCCAGGTAGAGAGGCCAGGACGTCTCACCTTCCTCCTGGCTCTGGGATGCCACAACTGAAGTGCCAGAGTATAGCCAGACAACCTATGGCCAAGTGAAGGGGGCCTGGGCAGGGAAGGATGGGGGGAAAAGGCGACTACTGAGAACAGCTGAGATCTACCATCTCTGGCAGCCTCATCTGCCCCAACCAAGATTCCACCTGACCTTGTCCCTAAGGGGTCTCCCACAGGACAGGCTTCTGGGCTCTTCAGTGGTTCCATTGGGAAGGTGTCAGGGCCTCACCCTCTTCCAGAATGGCCTGAATGACCAGGACAGATTCTTTCCAAACTGGAGACAGGATACTGAGGTAGAGAGAGGTTAGGCTACTTGCCTGTGCTGCCCCAAGGACCTGGAGAGTACCAAAGAACCTGTGCCATGCCAGAAGCCCAGCTGGAGCCTCTCCTGTAAGCATGTACTATAATCTTTCTAGACCATAGCTACCTCCTTCCCGAGAGACCTCAGGCTCGATATTCTAACCTTTGAGAACCTGGTTGCCAGCCTCTTTTTTCTCTGACCACAGCAGTAATGACCTTCTCCATTGTATCTCACCCTCAACCTTTTCAACATACTACTATTCTTGTTCTGAAATATTAAATTCAAATATCCCTGGTCTCTGACGATACTAAGGTTGAGCATTCCTTACCCAAAATGCTTGGACCAGAAGTATTTTGGATTTTTTTCAGATTTTGGAATATTTGCATATATGTAATGAGATTATCTTGGGGATGGGACCCAAATTAAATACAAAATTCACTTATGTTTCATATAAACTTTATACATATGGCCTAAGGGTAATGTTATAGAATATTTTTAATAATTTTGTGCATTAAACAAAGTTTAGACTGCATTTTGATTGTGACCTATCACACGAGACCAGGTGTGGAATTTTCCACTCATGATGTCATGTTGGCGATTGAAAAGTTTTAGATTTTGGAGTACTTTGTAGTTTGGATTTTCAGATTAGAAATGCCCAACCTAGTTGGGCTCAGTGGCTCACATCTGTAATTCTAACACCCTGGGAGGCCAAGGCTGGTGGATTACCTGAGCTCAGGAGTTCAAGACCAGCCTGAGCAAAGCAAGACCTCATCTCTACTAAAAATAGAAAAAAAAAAAAAAACTAGCCAGGCTTTGTGGCAATACCTCTAATCCCACTACTCGGGAGGCTGAGATGAGAGTATTGCCTGAGCCTAACAGTTTGAGGTTGCTATGAGCTATGATGCCATGGCATTCAACCCCAGGGCAACTGAGTGATACTGTCTCAAAAAAAAAAAAAAAAAGAAAAAAGAAAGAAAAGAAAAGCCCAATCTATATACTTTTTCTCTCACTCACTGGAACCTTGAAACTATTTGTACCTCTATCTGCTCTGTATATTATATCATCCCTCCTATCCTCTTTTCCTTGCCCATTTTTGACTGTGTACCCAATAGCTACCCCTGTGCACCATGCTCAAGGAGCCCATTACTCCCTCAGGTAACCAGGGTTAATCCTCTGTGGTCTGAGACATTGCTAGTGATCCTATCTCCCCTTGGCAGTCACTGGTGTAGAGGTGGTCCTGTCCTTGGCTACTGAGACACGAAGGCAAGTTTGCTGACAAGGCTTTAAGGAAAATTTCTTTACTCTTATGAAGAACAGCAGGAAGGAAAAATAGTCCTTTATATTCTGCTGGATGTTTTCATATCTGCACATCTTCCAACCTCTCAGGCGGTCATCAGCCTATGAGGACCATGCTGAAAATACAAAAGCAAGAAAATGAAAAAAAAATCTGGGACCCTGATGACATTGCTGAGGTGTTCAATTAACCAAACCTAGGGTCACCTCACCTCTAAATTTCATTTATGAAACAGTAAGTCCCTTTATTATTTAAGATATTTTAAACTAGTGCCATTTAGAAGATCAGAAGTGTCTTTTTCTTATAGCTGAAAGTATACTGACACAACGTAGAGGCAGGAAGGTGAATGATGTTAGGAATGAACCTTAGATAACAGAAGTGACTGGCTAGTGGCTTGGCACCTGTAGCTCAGAGGCTAGGGCGCCAGACACATACACCGGAGCTGGCAGGTTAGAATCCAGCCCGGGCCAACTACAACCAAAAAACAGCTGGGTGCTGGGCGGCGCCTGTGGCTCATCAAGTAGGGTGCCGGCCCCATATACCTAAGGTGGCGGGTTCAAACCCGGCCTCGGCCCGAAGTGCAAAACAGAAAAACAGCCAGGCCTTGTGGGGGGTGCCTGTAATCCCAGCTACTTGGAGGCTGAGGCAAGAGAATGCTTAAGCCCAAGAGTTTGAGGTTGCTATGAGCTGTGATGCCACGGCATTCTACCGAGAGTGACATAGTGAGACTCTGTCTCCGAAAAGAAAAGAAAAAGTGATTGGCTAGAAGGCAGGACAAAGTACAAAGATGGTGTTGCTAAGTCAGGCTGGGAAGTCAGTAACCATTTTTGTTTTCTTGAAACATTTTATCAAATAGTTCCTTGCTGTATGTCAGGACATGGGCCATGTTACCAAAATGGCTAAAAGTCAAGTTTAGATCGAAACCCACGTGAAAACAGAGGCAAGAAAACAAAACTTTACTAAGCAAGGTGTTTTATGCCTGTGGCTTGCAATGTGAGTGGACTAAAAGCCCCACAGCGCCACAGAGTCATCCGATCCAGGCTTCTTCTTTCGTTCTGCCCTGCTATTTTCAGCAGCTTCCAATCCGAAGACTATTTCATGGTCCAGAAAAACTGCTAGAGTTCCAACCATTGCAACCACAATCCAGGAAAAAGGAAGGAAGAAGATGGGAAAGATTAAGAATAGTATATTTCCCAGCTGAGTTGTTTCCCTTTAAGTATTATTGCTAGAGGCCCTGCACAACACTTTTTTGTGTGTGTGGGTTTTGACCAGGGCTGGGTTTGATCCCGCCACCTCTGGCATATGGGGCCAGCACCCTACTCCTTTGAGCCATAGGTGGTGCCCACAACACTTTTTTTTTTTTTTTTTATGTCACTGGTCAGAGCTCAGATACAAGGCTATACTTAGCTTACCTAGCTATATGAGAAACTAAAATGGTAATTTTTTTTTTTTTCTTTTAAAGAGATGGGGCTTGCTCTGTCACCCAAGCTGGAGTGCAGGGGCAGGATCACAGCTCACTGAAAGCAATTCTCCTGCCTCAGCCTCTTCTTTAGCTGGTACCACCCTGCCTAGCTAATTTTATTTTTAGAGAGGGGGTCTTGCTATGTTGCCCAGCTGCCTTCAAACTTCTGTTCTCAAGTAATCCTTCTGCCTCAGCCTCCTAAGTTGCTAAGATTACAGGTGTGACCCACCATGCTGAGCCTACTCTTTTAACTGGGTACACACTGATGTCCCTAATTATACAGGGGCTTTATTTACTAAGAAAGAAGAGAAACCACATAGTGGGTATGTACCAAGTCATTTCTGTCCTAGCAACATAACTGACAGACCTCCCTTTGGAGTTGGGAGTCCATGGCCCATCATTTCAATTAATTCTTTTTCTTTTCTTTTGAAGACAGAGTCAGCTCACTCTGCTGTCCCAGGCTAGAGTGCCATGGCATCAGCCTAGCTCATAGCAACCTCAAACTCCTGGGTTCAGGAGTTTTAGCCTCCTGAGTAGCTGAAACTATAGGTGTCGGCCAGGTCGCCCAGCTAATTTTTTTGTGTGTGTGTGTGTTTGTTTTTTTTTTTTCATAGAGCGTCTCACTTTATTGCCCTCAGTAGAGTGCCGTGGCGTTACACAGCTCACAGCAACCTCCAACTCCTGGGCTTAGGTGATTCTCTTGCCTCAGCCTCCTGAGTAGCTAGGACTACAGGCACCCGCCACAACGCCCGGATATATATATATATATTTTTTTTTTTGTAGCGACAGAGTCTCACTTTATCGCCCTCGATAGAGTGCCGTGGAGTCACACAGCTCACAACAACCTCCAAACCCTGGGCTTAGGTGATTTTCTTGCCTCAGCCTCCCAAGTAGCTGAGACTACAGGCGCCCACCACAACGCCCGGCTATTTTTCTGTTTTGCAGTTTGGCCAAGGCTGGGTTTGAACCCGCCACCTTCAATATATGGGGCCGGCGCCCTACTCGATGAGCCACCCCCGTGTGTGTGTGTGTGTGTGTGTGTGTGTGTGTGTGTGTGTGTGTTTTTAGTAGAGATGAGAGTCTCATTCTTGCTCAGTCTGGTCTTGAACTCCTGAGCTCAAGGGATCCTCCCACCAAGCCTCCCAGAGTGCTAGAATTACATGCATGGGCCACTGAGCCCAACCCAATTCTTTTTCTTGTCAATATCCTCAACTCTCTTGTTCCCTTTTCCTCTTGTCACCCTTCTGTGGAAAAACCCAAACTCTGCTTCTCTATGCCTGCTCCTGGACTGAGTGTGACTAGAGAAAATCTCAACTACATAGACTAGTGCCACTTACAAGATCTGAGTCATCACCCTCAGCTGGGAATGTAAGACTGCCCAGCCAGTCTTCAACATTCCTGATTAGCATGCACATTCTCTCTTCATCCCTAGTGACACTTTCAAGTTTCTCTACTTGCCATAAATCTCAAATTCCTAGCTCCCAATATCACCCAATCCCCTTGCTCATACAATTTTTTCTCCTCCTTCACAAGAGCCACCCTCCTGCATCTGTATTAGTTATCTTCACCACCTTCTCATGAGAAGGGACCAATTCTGACATCACTTACTAAGTGCATACCTCCACTCCACCTGGATGGTGTCCAACCAGAACCCCATCCTTTTCTGGGCCCTTACCTTACTGAGTACTCCCCTTTCTTTCTGACCCAGCTTCAATTTTTTTTTCTTCTACCCTAGCTCCTTCATGTAAGTACATAGATATGGCTCATGCCTGTAATCCTAGTACTCCAGGGAGGCCTCACAAGAGGATCCCTTGAGCTCAGAAGTGAAAGACCTGCCTGAGCAAGAGAAAGACCCAGTCTCTACTAAAAAGAGGAAAAATCCACCAAGCATTGTGGTGGGTACCTATAGTCTCAGCTACTTGAGAGGCTGAGGTAGGAAGATTTCTTCAACCCAGGACTCTTGAGGTTGCTGTGAGCTAGGCTAATACCATGCAACTCTAGCTTAGGTAACAGAGTGAGACTCTATCTTAAAAAAAAGAAAAAAGCAGGCGACACCTGTGGCTCAGTGAGTAGGGTGCTGGCCCCATACACTGAGGGTGGTGGGTTCAAACCTGGCCCTGGCCAAACTGCAACAAAAAAATAGCCGGGCATTGTGGTGGACACCTGCAGTCCCAGCTACTTGGGAGGCTGAGGCAAAAGAATCGCCTAAGCCCAAGAACAGGAGGTTTCTGTGAGCTGTGACGCCACGGCACTCTACCAAGGGCAACAAAGTGAAACTCTGTCTCTAAAAAGAAAAAAGCATGTATAGATATACTAAATCTTCCCAATCTTGGGGGAAAGTCTTCTAACTCCCCTTCCCTATTGGCTGGTACCCATCTCGCCTCTAAAAAAAGTTTTAGAGGCAAACTTCAGAGTTATTTTCACCCAAGGTCTCATTTCCTCTTCTTCTACCTTGCAATCTGATAATCACTTTACCAAAACTACTTTCTCTAATGATCCCTATGACTCATGGAGTGAAGCTTTTTAGGTTTGGATGGACACAGTGGACTACTCCTTGAAGCTCTCCTCCTCAGGCTTCAGGGACCCCACTCTTTCTTTCTTTCTTTTTTTTTTTTTTTGAGACAGAGTCTCACTCTGTCGCCCTTGGTAGAGTGCCGTGGCATCACAGCTCACAGCAACCCCAAACTCTTGGGCTTAGGCTGTTCTCTTGCCTCAGCCTCCCAAGTAGCTGGGACTACAGGCACCTGCTACAATGCCCAGCTATTTTTTTGTTGTAGTTGTCACTGTTGTTTAGCAGGCCGGGTTAGAACCTACCAGCTGTGGTGTATGCGCCCTAACCACTGAGTATGGGCGCTGAGCCCCCATTCTCTTTTTATGCTATCCTCCTCACTTCCTTTGAACACTTCTTTTCTTCAGACCACTCCTTAGATGTGGTGTTGCTCAGAGCTGTCATTGGCTCTCCTCCCGCCTCACCCTCTACTCTTTCCCCAAGCAAACTAACGTATCCACTCCTGGGAATTTAGTTGTTATATATT
This sequence comes from Perodicticus potto, assembly GCA_963574655.1. Taxonomy (NCBI): domain Eukaryota; kingdom Metazoa; phylum Chordata; class Mammalia; order Primates; family Lorisidae; genus Perodicticus; species Perodicticus potto. The sequence goes on along the minus strand of CAUYRH010052361.1, from coordinate 7,620 downwards.
TTTCAATAATGTTTACCTTTTTTTTAGAGACAGAATCTCACTTTGTCACCCTTGGTAGAGTGCTGTGATGTTACAACTCATAGCAATCTCCAGCTCTTGGGCTTAGGCGATTCTCTTACCTCAGCCTCCCGAGTAGCTGGGACTATGCCCAGCTATTTTTTTGTTGTTGTTATTGTAGTTTGGCCGGGGCCGTGTTCGAACCCGCCACCCTCCGTATATGGGGTCGGCACCCTACTCATTGAGCCACAGGGGCTGTCCCTTTCTGAAGTTTCTAATGGGTGTCCTCCCCCACCCCAGCTGGCCCATGTTCATCTCACCCCACACCCCATCCAACATGATTTCAGAGGCTTAATCACATCCCCTCTTAGACTGTGTCTCTCCAGACTGGAGAGTCATAATCTCTTTATTCTATCTATCCTCACTTGGCAGCCCTGCCTTACCCTGATCAATTTAGCTGCCCTTCTCTGGAGTTCTTCCAGCTACCTTATGTCTTCCTTGAGGTGGGAGAACCAAAATGTACAAAATTCTCTAGCTGGAGATGATCAAAGAAAACCCGTGCCGATAGCTCTCCTGGGACGCGTGTGCTGGCATGTACCTGCGGCAGCCGCAGCAATGCAAGTGCAGCTCGGGCTCTGGAAAAGCTCACGTGGCCCCAGGAAGACCACGGAGGCTGAGACTACGGGAATGAATGACTGGATGGAGGTGGCCCTGGACTGTGGAGGGGTGAAAATAAGCAGGGGTGTTTTTGAAAAACAAAATGGAGATTCTGAGATTTCACTTAATTGCTCCCCCAGGAACATCATCTAAAGTGACTTCTGAAAGGGGCCCTGCCTGACCTGCTCCCTGCGGCCATCACTGGGGCCTGCTGCATCTTGGTTCCCTTCCTCTCCCTCATGGCCAGTGGCCAGGAGCACAGGCTCTGCCAATTTTGTCCCACCGTTGCCACCACCCACAGGCCCTGGGATGTTTCCTGGCACCTTCCCGCAATCTCCTCGCATTTGCCTATGCTTGTGCATGGGCACCAGCCACGCTCATGGGTGCCAGAGTGGGTTTCCCAGACATGACTCCCACCACTTATCCTCCTCAGAACCTTCCAGATAACACATTTTTTCAGAGAAAATAAAGAATAAAATCCCGCTCAGGCTGCCAACTACCTTTCCAATCAAAATAGAAAACCTTTTAAAATGAATCCCTAGTCCACCCAACCAGGCTCTGGGCCCCCCATAACACCATGCCTGTAGGTGGTCGTTAGTGGGGGTACCTTTCACTTTTCCTTCCACGGCTGCTCTCTTTAAGGCCCATGACAAGCCCCACCTCCTCCAATGCCTTCCCCAGCATCCTTATAAGTCTCATGACACTTGAAGTCCAGACCCCTGACCAGGCCCTTCTGGACAGGATTCCAGCAGGTGTCAGTTTGCTCAGTTGAGGAAAAAGCAGATGAATGTGCGGGGACAGTAACAGTTACATCTCTAACCTCAGAGTGATATGACAGTCCCCTTGCCCTAAGCACCAGGAGACAGAGCAGGGAGCTGCCTGGACTAAGACAGGCTCAAAGGAAGAAAAGCCACCCCAGAGGGGCTTACCAGGGGCTGCAGCCCAGGAGTGGAAGATGCTATTTTAAGAAGTTTGGGTCATAAAAACTGGTAAAACCAATTCACTGAGTCAAGCCTCCATGGTTTCATGCACAAGCAGTTCTGATCTGGAAACCAGGAGGGGATTTGAGCTCTGTCTTTTTTTTTTTTTTTTTTTTTTTTTGGAGCTCTGTCTTAACTTGGAGAAGAACCAAAAGGTCATATTAGGCTGTAAAATTAGCCAATACTGCAACCCCCTGACAGCTGCCTTTAACTATGCCCGGCTGACTTAAGCTGAGGCAGAACAGTTCTCTGACTTCCCAGTTTACACCCAAGTCTTTGCCCTGAAGTGAGGCAGTCACCCTCCGTGGAGAAAGTAACGCTAGGCTAGTTTTGCTTGGTTTCGGCTCAGCTGAGCCCAGTGCCAGCTCCCAGCCCCCTCCTCCCTCCCTTTCTGGGTTATTCTTAGCAAGAGGTGACCTCAGAGTGCTCCCTCTGAGCAAAAATAACCACGGAGGAAGTTGGTGGATATAAATCTCAATGAGTAAATACATATAGTTAGTAAACAGAGGATGGACCCCGCAGGGCCCAACACCCCCAGAGTCTGGTGGGCAAGAGCAGAAGCTGTCCCTCCAGTGCCCTGACTGGAACCACCCATGAGGGACAAGGGCCTTTGCAGAACCATGTTGGCTTGTGACCAGGCAGGAACCAGCCTCAGACACCCTCACTTCGGGAGCAGCCCCTTCCTCCCAACCCTGACATGTACACCCACACACGGGCTCAGCCTCCACGCTGGTCCCCCTTCCTGTCACAGGCACTGGCCAGCCCGCAGGCCCAGGCCCAGGTGCCAGCTCCCTTCCTACGCCCCGCCCAGCCAGCGCTGGCTTCCTGTTTCCTGTTGCTGGCTCAGACAGCAGCATCCTGGCGCTCTGACCCGCACTACAGACTCACCAGGCTACTGCTTGGTTTTAAGCAGGCCTACCTCCTAGTCCTCAGCCCACTGCAGCCTCCCCTGCTTACACACAGGCTCCCAGGTATTTGGGTCAATTGCCCTCCTTGGTTATATTTTCTTTGTATGTTCTTTGGACCAGTTCTCCACACCTTTTCAAAGAGCCCTGCATTCATATATTAACTTACAAAGGATCTTTGGGTAGATAGCCGGGAGCCAGACCCATGGCCGCAGTGGTGAGGGAAGGAGAACGTCACGGACAGACTTTGCTGTTAGGAGGTGTGGAGTTCACATCCTGATCATTCTTCTGAATATGGGGATGATACCGACAGCGGGCCTCACCTTGCACTGGTTTGTTGTCAGCATCAAATAAGGTAATCATTGTAACAGGTCTTTGCAGGCAATAAAGTGCTGCACAACTATGAGCCTTATCCATGGTCTCTGTCCCCAGTTGGGTGGGCAGACAAATGCACAGTAGCTCAGTAATTGTGCATTGGGGGTGGCACCAAGATGAGCTCTCTCCACCTGCTTTTCAAACTATTGGGGGTGAAAGGTCAGGTTTGGGATTTTAAATTCTCAACCCACCGAGAAATGTTACTTTTTTAAACCATAAAATCACACCTGTGGATGTGGTGAAGATACCACATTGACACAAAAGCTTCTGAAAATGCTAGAATTCTCTGTGGAAAGGTAACAATCTGCTTCTCAAGGTGGGAGCTGCAGACCACTGCTGTCCAAGCCCGTGGTCAGTGGACTTGCAACTTGTCTTTGATGTCTTAGTAATTCATTTTTATTAATTTTACAAATAGCTCAAGAAGGGAGAGGCCAGCATAGGTCACAGTAGCTAAGCTGGACTTCATTTTCAAGCCAGGTTTGATAGGCTGTGGTCCTGGGTTGGACAGAGAAAAGGAAAGCTGTGGGCCACATATGGGCAGCAGGGAAACAGCTGGTGTGTTCAGGGAGCAGGGAGAAGACAAGTTCTATGGCCCAAGGGATGGTGTCATCAGGCTCAAGGGGAAGGAGTAGTCAGATGGTAAGGAACTGGAATGCAGATGGACATTCCAAAACGTGTCCTCTAGGAAATGGAGTCCCTGGAGAGAGACACACCAGCTACTAAACTGTGATTGCGTGTGGCCTCTTCCCTTTTGCACACCTGCTTGAAACATAAGTCTTTTTCTATGTGGCTTCCCCATGTGGTGGGAGCTCAGTATGTGCAGAGTGTGTTATCAGGGGAACGCACTGGCCTGGGCACACGGGGACAGGTGGGGACTGGTTAGTGTGAGGGTGCAGCCAGGAGGCCAAAGACACCCAGGGACAGACAGGCCTTGGTGGTGAAAGGAGGAGAGGGCCAGGATTCCTTGGGGCTAGGGGATAATGAGGACACTAGTGAATGTGCCTTGACTATCCCTGTCTAATGCTGGCTGTGCAATATTTGTCCAAAGGAAGCCCCTCCGTCTGTAGCCACGGTTTCTTCTTTCACTTCCCAGTGTCCACCAACGCCAGTCACACCAGTCAGGACCTGAGCCAACTTCCCATCCCTCCCCAGGCTTAGAGGATGGCACACTCAGCTGCTCTAAAACTCCATGCTTGGGGCGGCGCCTGTGGCTCAGTGAGTAGTAGGGTGCTGGCCCCATATACCGAGGGTGGCAGGTTCAAACCCAGCCCTGGCCAAACTGCAACAAAAAAATAGCCGGGCGTTATGGCGGGCGCCTTAGTCCCAGCTACTCGGGAGGCTGAGGCAAGAGAATCGCCTAAGCCCAAGAGCTAGAGGTTGCTGTGAGCTGTGATGCCATGGCACTCTACCAAGGGTGACAAAAATAAAACCTCCCTGGTTATCTATGCCCAGGGCCACAGGTGCAGCTGGTCCCTGAGATCCCTGCTGCTTTCCTGCTGGGGCAGGGAGGAGGCTGAGACCAGTACCTGTCCCCACTAGTGCCCAGGCCTCCAGCCAGAACCCTCCAGCTGACCCCTGACTGCAGCAAGAATCCCTACATGGGCTATTCTCTGAGGTCGGGATCAGTGGCCTCCCAGTCAGCTTTGCTTTCCCCCACTCCATCCCACCCTGGGGCCTCTCCTAAGAGCCCAGGTAGCCACAAGGAGCTTGGGACTCAGGCTAGACCATATCCAGACCACGACTGGCTGGATGCATGCCATCTCCCACTACGGCTGCTGAGAAGCCATGCAGGATCCCCACGTTAAAGCCTGCACCCCAGGCTCGGCGCCTGTAGCTCAAGCGGCTAAGGCGCCAGCCACGTACACCTGAGCTGGCGGGTTCAAATGCAGCCTGGGCCCACCAAACAACAATGATGGCTGCAACCAAAAAATGGCCAGGCGTTGTGGTGGGCGCCTGTAGTCCCAGCTACTTGGGAGGCAGAGGCAAGAGACTCGCTTGAGCCCAGGAATTAGAGGTTGCTGTGAGCTGTGATGCCACAGCACTCTATCCAGGGTGACAGCTTGAGGCTCTGTCTCCAAAAAAAAAAAGCCTGCACCCCAGCAAGTGGAGCAGGTGGCTCACACTGCCAGCACTGCACTTTGCTGTTTGTAAGGTGCCCCTGGAGGTGCACAGGTTATTGGCAGCCATATGTTACCAATGAGAAGCCAGCTCAGAGACGTTAAGTAATTTGCTCAAGGTCTCACAACTGGGAAGCATTAAATCCAGATGCTGTTGCTTCTGTCAAACTGTGGTTGCCGTGGCCTCCTGAAGAGCAAAGGTTTGGCCAGGAAAGGAGAGGCCCGGCCGTTGCTGAGGCTTGTTGGTACTAGAATCCACCTCTACTGTTCAGAAAGGAAACCCAAGTTCTAGCCAGCGACTTAAGTTTTAAGGTCACATGGATGGTCAGTGCTGGAGCTCAGGTCTTTTGGAGTCCAAAGACAATGTCTGTCCTTCTGCACTGGAGCCTGCTCCAGGACAGGAATGTACGACTCAAGGCCACCATGGTCCCTTCCCATGGTCTCTCCCAAGGTCCTCTGACGTCCCCACACTCTGACCTCAAGCTTCATCTGCCTCAGTGATGTGCCCTCCCTCCAGTTCCAGACACTCACACCAAAGAATCTGAGGGTTACTGGGTCTCTGTTTGCTACAGGTGGTGGCTATTGTCCTCAGCAACTGGACTGGAGACAGAGGGAGTTTCCTTTGAAGATCACAGCTGCCAAGCCCAGGAGAGTAGCACGGCACTTGTGTGGATGCAGGGGTACAGTGGACTCTGACTCGCCCCCCAACCTTCTCCCTCAAGGTGCCCTTATGGCAGAGGAGGGTGCGGGGGACCAGACAATCTGCTGGTGCAACCTGTGAGTCTGTTACATGCCGAAATTCCTTTGAAGTTTCATTTTATCTTTCAATGTCATGGGAATTTTTCATTCTAGGCCATAAAATATCCATGTTTGCTTTAATATTAAAATGTTTCAAATTACCAGTTAAATTACTCCCCATGGATCCCACCCCTTTCAAATCTTCAAGCAGAATTGGCAGGGATGCTTCTCAGTACCCAGTGAGTTCCCAATCTCCTTCCACTAAAATCCTTCTCCCACTCACCCTCCTCTTCCCTTCAGTCCCCTTCACCCTGACTCTCTACCCCAAGGGAGAAAATCTCCCACCCTACTGAGAGTACTTCCTTGAAGGGCTGAGTTACAAATCCCGAGCCCTTGGCTCTAATCACCTTCTTGCTCCCAGTTTACTATTAGTAGCTAGAAGGGGCTAAAAGAGAAAAGCCAGCTGTCCTTGGTACTGGGAATAATTACAGTAACACCTCTGAGTTTAAGGTGCCATGGCCTTGCCCTCCAGAGTTCCAGCACTGGCTACTAGGAGTCTGGGGCTTACAGGCTGGTCCTGCCACCTACACCCCTGCAGGACTTCAACAGTGCCCTCGTCCTCCTCTCTCCCAAAAGAACCCCACAGCCTGCATCTCTTCCCCACTGTTTGATTAGACTCCCAGGCCTCAGTTCCCTTCCTCCAGGTGGTGGCTGAAGCCCAGGGTGGGTGTATAGCAGGGAGGGAGCAGCCCGCCTAGAGAGGCCAAGGAGATCTCAAGCCAGCCTGGGGATTCTGGGAGGCTGTCTTGCTGCCTTTGTGGGGGAGGCTGGAAGTCAGAGGCCTGGTTCAAGTCTGAGCTCTCAGACCCACCAGTAAAGCCACCTGGCCTCTCTGGGCCTCCAACTCTTGATGCAGAAAGCAGGGAAATGTTGAGGGTGGTTGTAGGGCATAAAAAATATGCATGAATCAAGAAGCTGGAGGGGTAGCTCACATCACTGGTCTTAACATCCCCAGGTCCCCACAGGACACATATCACTGCCATTCAGAGTACAGGCACGTAGGTGCGTGGTGGGGGGAAGTCGGAAAAGATACTCACCGGGGGGTGCTTGCGCTTCCGCCCAGGCCTCCCCACCTTTCGGGCCGTGGTGCTGGGCTCCTGTCGCTCCTCCTTGGATCGAGACTCCTCCTGCTCCTCTCCATCCTGTGGGCACAGACATAGCTGTGAGGCCAAAGGCCAACCCAAGAGGCACATCGTTCCAGGTCTGTTTAGGCTGTCCTTGGCCTCCTCCCATCACACCCCCCATGACCCACACTTCCAGGGCTCCAGGGTTGGACCACGTCTTTGGGTTGCTCTTCACCCCCTTCCTTCCTGGTGAAGCTCAAAGTACCCCTTAGAGTCCTGTTTAAATACATCCCTGAACACCAGGCACAGTAGGTCACGCCTGTAATCCCAGGACTCTGGGAGGCCGAGGCTGGCAGATTGCTTGAGCATAGGAGTTCGAGAACAGCCTGAGCAAGAGTGAGACCCTGTCTCTAAAAAAAAAAAAAAAATAGCTGGGAGTTGTGGTGGGCACCTGTAGTCCCTGCTACTAGGGAGGTTGAGGTAAGAGAATTCAATCCCAAGGTGACTGAGTGAGACTGTCTCAAAAAAATAAATAAATAAAAAAGCGCCTGTGGCTCATTGAGTAGGGTGCTGGCCTCATATACCAAAGGTGGCGGGTTCAAACCCGGCCTCGGCCGAACTGCAAAACAGAAAAATAGCCGGGCGTTGTGGCGGGCGCCTGTAGTCCCAGCTACTCGGGAGGCTGAGGCAAGAGAATCGCCTAAGACCAGGAGTTGGAAGTTGCTGT
>CAUYRH010052360.1:0-23294 GCA_963574655.1 Perodicticus potto | reverse complement strand
AAAAAAAATTGTGACAAAAAATTGTCTCTTTGTGACAGAAATTTCTCTAAGAATACCGGAGACATATGAAAAAGACATAGAGCCAGCTTGAAGGGGCTCCCAATGGACAAACCTAAAAGAAATCGGGCATAAAAGTGTGTATCGATAGCAACAGACTATCAGTTTCAAGTGCTGGTTGAAATAAAATCCATGAGTCCACATGATATAATTAAATAAATAAATACATGGGGAGGAGATGTTTTGAGACCCTGCAGCTATATCAGGGTTCCAGTACCAAAGTGACTAGTGACTCTACCTTAACGGGAAATGAAGGGGACCGGGACGAGGGTGTTTACAGTGTGCCTTTTGCAGGATATTCTTTTACCTGCCAGATGGCCTAATGCCTGGTTGTCCAACCCACGACCAGGAGGTCCCTCATACCAGAAACCTATTTATACTGGCAGACACCTGTGGCTCTTGTCTGACCTATGCCTGGTTTATACTCAGCGCTGGGAGCCCCAACTTGTGTCCTCCCTGCCATCCTGGAAAAACTTGGCCATGGGAAGCCCCTAACTGACTGTTCAGCTAGAAGGCACAAATTCAAAACTCCACCACAACAGGAAGCAAATTCAAAGATTTATTCCTTATAGGCTGGGCAGGGAGGGAGCCACGCGTCAGGAGGCCAGTCCTCTGTCCTCAGATCACCCAAGACAGGAATAAAAAAGTGCATCACATCTACAGCAACATCTATGAGGAAACAGGGTGTGGGCCACTTTAAGGTCACAGATGAGTCCATTTAAAGAACGCAGCAGCAGAGTCGGATGCCCAGGCTGCTGGGTGGAAGAGAAACCAAGTTCTTACCTCTCACTGCCAACTTGAGCAATTGGGGTGTGTTGTAGAACTGGAAACTGTGTCACGGGGTCCTAGGCCCTGCTTCTGATATGAGAAAGTTACACTTGTATCCAAAGTAGATGCAGAGACAGCATAAAGCTCTAATAATTCACTAAAATCTACCCTCAGGGCCTGGGCTTCTGAGTTTGGCATCTTAGTTGCCTGGTGAAGAGCTCTGGACTAGAAGGGACAGAGGGTGATGGTCATGTTCAGAGATGCAGCTGAGAGACTGTGATGGAAGGATGGGGGATGGGAGTAGGAAAAGATGACAGGGACGGGGGAAGTGGTCCTCTCCCCAGGGCGTCACGGGCTTGACTGATAGGGGCTGGTGCCTCCTAGGAAAAGCAATAACCTCCATTAGTTTTAGTAACCTGTACCAGAGTTCCCATTAGGAGTAGAAGTGTGGGAGTGTCCCTTTGAGCAGAGAGCAAGAAGTATACCAAGATCATGGGCTCAGCAGACGGGGAGTTCAGGAAGGAAGGCAGAATGTCCTATGTCCATTTGCTTCTTAGGAGAAGCAGCTCATAGGCATTGCTGGACGGAGGTTTAGTGTAAGGGATGAAGTTGTCTGTGGCACAGGGGACAATGTCACCTGAGGCAATGTCATCTAGGATGTGGGACTGGGGTGTTCTTTTCAAGAGTGTGCCTGCTTCGGTTGATGTGGGCCTCAGCATTTGTCGAATGTGGTTGAAATAATGAAATAATCACCTGCTGGGGTATTTGGGGCTCTGGATTGTAATGAAAACAATAGCAATAAGACGGCATAGTTGTGCAGCTGCCCCTGACTGGGTTTGTTGGGGTGAATGAGCAGCTGCCTGGCCTGTAGGACAATCTGTGGTTAATGAACCCCAAGAGTATGGGCCCCCTTAGTCTGGGCTCCAACCTTTGCACAATGAGAGCAAGATCAAAATTTATTTTTAAAAAATAAGCAGCAGGAGAGAGGGGTGCCCAGGCCTACGACTAGCTAGAGAACATTAGGAGCTTATTTGTTGTATCAGAATTTGAAGAGGAGTTGTTTGAGGACATGGTTACATCTTTAGGTTAAAATAAACTACTTTGGGTCTCTCGGGGGCCTGAACATGGCACCGAAAGCCGCTCCCTAGCACCCGGCGCAGCATACTCTAAGGAGTGAAATGTATGCCTGGGTTACTGTTGGTAATGTCTACAACTCAGGAAAATAAGTGTCCTGCGAAGGCCTTACATTACAGCCTTAGTACATGTAGAGATGTGTGATTTTGATTTACGCCTTGGGAGTCTGAGGCAAGAGATTCTCAGAACTGTTTTGCTTTGTTTTGTTGTTTTTTATCTTGATGGAGAAAAGTTTTCTCTAACGGCCTAATAGTTTATAGTAAATGTGAAGATGGGGTCATTCGGTGATGATGGTACCTAGTGCTAAGATGACTGTCTGAAGTTTGGCCGAGTGTGTTATTTCTTGGGACCCATCTTTTATCAGGGACATCCTAGCTAAGGGGTGGGAAGCTACAACTCTCCACATATTGTTAGCAATGCCAGTCATGTGCTCTACAAACTCCTCTTACTCTTCACTCAGTGAATCCCAGGGGGCTTTCCAGGCAGTCAAGGGCCCTAGGGGCGAAGTGGTCTCCTCTAGCACTCTGGCATCTGGCAAGGGACAGAGGACAAGAGAAGCCACCTCCTGCAGGCAGAATATGTGTATACCAGAGGACCTTAGTTTAGCTCTACCCTATCTGAGGGAGGACTTAGGTAGCTATGCCAAGCTTGTGGGCACTTTCCTTGACCCAAAGCACAATGGGAAACTAGGTATACAGGGTGACAGGTATACAGGCTCAGGGTCTGTGATAGCCTCTGTTTCCAAGAGATCCCAGTAGGTAACCAGTCATTGTTGTTTTAATGGTGTATAGCATGAGGCCAAGAAGGACAATGTCTTATATCAGAAACCCTGGGTCAGCTAATGGCCATGATAAGCGATCCAGAGACTCTAGGAAGCATTATAAAAGGTTGTCAAAGTCTCTTTAGTGACTATTTGTTTGAGGGCACTCACAGAAGTATCTGTTGATTTTAATTGAGAAGTAACATTTATAAACGAGGAATATGTTGCCACCAGAACCCCAAAATACTCCAAGATATATTGGACTTCAATGTCCTTAGTATGTATATCAAATGAATCTCCTTGAAGAAGGATGTCCTCAGTGTAACATTTTACCTGTGCTCCTGGAGAAGGTGAATGTCATTCAGATCTTTTCTGCAAAGATTACATCTGATGACAAAGCTGTCCCCCATGAGAAGACTGGAAAGGGGTATTTTGTCCCTTTGGAAGTGGTGTCAAAATTGCTGCTGAGAGTCTGTTGAAATAGGCACTAAAAGGAACATGTTGGCCAAATCTACGAGAGCAGAATATTTACAAGTAACTGACTGAATAAAATTAGCAATTGTAGTAAGGCAGTATTATGTATTGGGTATGGGGACCCTGGCGGATGGGAACAAAGCATTAAGGTTGTAGTAATAGAACATCCTCTGGGGACAGAGAAATATTGGACTGTTAAATGGAGAAGTGGTGGGGATAACCACTCCCTAATTAATTAATTAGGTTCTATATAACAAATTATAATATTTGAGACCCTGGTTTAACTTATATTAACTAACTCAACTGGGGAATTACAGAGTCCCATTTTATCAAGACAATTTATAAATGCCAAATCTGTAATTAGGATTTATTACTTATTGTATCTGAACATCTATGCCCAACATAGAATATTTTACAACAATGGGCATATGATGATGGGAAATACAGGCAAGGCTATAATGTAAGGCATTCTTAACTCTTCTATTTTATATTTAGTTATTATCTCAAGATTATAAGGGGTGAGTATTTAAATTTGAACCCCAATAGTGATTAAGGCCATGGATTTTTATGAGTTAGTGTATTTTAGCAAATGTTAAACTAGAACCTATGCTATAGAGGCACAAAAGCCAATCAGTGTCTATTTTATCTTTTTCTTATGTAAATTGTTAGTATATTAATTAGTATACATTTATGAATTTTAAATATCCATTTGAATCAAATTATGGAGAAATACATCTTATATACGATTTATTTATTATAAACTGTGAAAAGTAAAAATAAAATTTTAAGCTCTCCTAACCCCCTATCTGACTGAATGGGCCCCTTCTTGGCCAAAGGGGACTCCAGAGAAACCTTAAAACCTGAGTTCCTGGCCATGACAGGACAGGAAGTCAGACACACTTCATTACACCCCCTCCCTTTTGCAGTTTAGATACAACTGACCAGCCCTAATATTAAAATAGAAATCATAAGACTGTGTCAGTCTTTTTTGGCAACAAGATGCCCCTAAGGCCATGCCAGGCAAGGATGAAGTCATGCACCCCTACACTTAAAGAATAAACTATGTTCTAACTGCCATAACGTTTTTTCTTTTTCTCTAGCAGTGAAATAAGCACTGACCTCAAGATAAGCAATATTAAAACAATTTCAACTCGCCCACCACCAGACACTGACTAACCACCCCAGCCCACACCTCCAGTTTCACAAGTCATACTAGAGCTTTGTTTGGACAAGACACTGATTTCAGTAACTTTCTCCTAAACTGAGACCACCAACCACGGACTGGTTCTGGCTAGGTTCTAGAAGCCGTGCACTTGAGTGCCTTTGTGTCCCTGCTTCATTCATCTTTTAGCATATAGGACCTAATTATAATGCATTTATATATGCTAAGTCTCCACCGTGAAGTGCACATGAGTCATATGTAACATACATGTCTAGGACCCTCTTTGTGAAAATTCATACCTCCTCCTGTAAACTATTGAATAGGTATATCTGGCCAATCCATTCATCATAAAATCTTGTTTCACCCTCCCCTCTAAGTGCTTGCTAACAGCCTCTGCCAAAGGCCATGCTTCCCAGCCCACAGAATGGCCAGACTTCTGTCATTCTAAGAATACTTTACAAGAAATAAAGTCTCCATTCTAAATTTACAAATATGTGATTTCTTAATTGACAACTATATTTACATTAAAATATTATATGTATAATTTATTTAATTACCTTTCCTTTCCCCCCTGTATCGAGGGGCTCATTCGTGAATCAATAAGTAATCTAGGGCTAGCACTGTGTTTCCTAGACCTGGAGTTTGCTCAGTACTTTTAAAGTTTTTCTTGCACTTGAAAGTGTCTAAAACAGTAGTCTTTTCTTTTCCCAGTTTTTAGCCACATGAGCAAGGCTTTTAATTTCTTTCTCTAGCTGAAAAGTGGGAAAGAGGAAAGGGACCCAAAGCCTCTAGGCAGTAAGCTCTTACTCTCCTCACTGAAAGATAATGTCTTTTTTCCTTTTTTTTTAAATTTTATTCTAAATAAGACCCTTAGAAGGGCTTGCATTTCTAGGTGGCTAAACATATATATATAGGCACACCCCATTTTACTGCACTTTGCAGATACTGCTTTTTTTTTTCTTTGAGACAGAGTCTCACACTGTCACCATGGGTAGAGTGCTATGGCATCATAGTTCATAGCAACCTCAAACTCCCGGGTTCAAGCGATCCTCTTGCCTCAGCCTCCCAAGTAGCTAGGACTATAGGCACCCACCACAATGCCCAGCCAGTTTTTCTATTTTTAGTAGAGAGAGGGGTCTCACAGTCTCACTCCTAAGCTCCAGTGATACACCTGCCCCAGCCTCCCAGAGTGCTAGGATTATAGATGTGTGCCACCACACCCAGCCCCAGATATTGCATTTTTAGGAAGTTGAAGGTTTGTGGCAACCCAGCATCCAGCAAGTATTTTGGCAGACACCAATAGTGTCACATTTTGGTAATTGTCTCAATATCTCAAACGTTTTTATCATTATTACATCTCTTATAGTGATCTACAATCAGTAATCTTCGATGTTACCATTGTAATTGTTTTAGAATGCCACAAAGAACATAATTGATAAATGTTGTATTTGTTCTGATTGCTCCGTTGACCAGCTGTTTCCCTGTCTCACTCCCACTTCTTGGGCCTCTCAATTCCCTGAGGCTCAACAATATTGAAATTAGGCCAATTCATAACCCTACAATGGCCTCTAATGTTTAAATGAAAGGCCGAGTCATGTGTCTCTCACTTTAAATCAAATACTAGACATAACTAAGCCTAACAAGTAAAGCAGGTAGAGAGCCACGATAGGCTGAAAGCTAGGCCTCTTGAGCCAATTAGCCAAGTTGTGAATGCAAAGAGAAAGTTCTTGAAGGGAATTGAAAGGGCTACTCCTGAACACAGGAATGATAAGAAAGTAAAACAGCCTTATTGCTGATATGGAGAAAGTTTGAGGGATCTGCATAGAAGATCAAACTAGCCACAACTTTCCCTTAAGCCAAAGCCTAATCCAGAGCAAAACCCTAACTTCTCTACTCAGTGAAGCCTGAGAGAGGTGACGAAGCTGCAGAAGAAAAGTTGTCAGCTAGCAGGGTCGATTCATGAGGCTTAAGGACAGAAGCCATCTCAGTAACAAAGTACAAAGTGAAGCAGCAATTGCTGATGGAGAAGCTTCAGCAAGTTAACCAGAAGATCCAGCTAAGACATTGATGAAGGTTGATACATTAAACAAAAAATGTTCAATGTAGATCCAGGCTTCTATTGAAAAAAGATACCATCCAGGACTTTCATGGCTTAGGAGAGGAGAAGTTAATGCCTGGCTTCAAAGCTTCAATGGACAGGCTGATTCTCTTGTTAGGGTTTAATGCAGGTGGTGTCTTAAAGTTGAAGCCAAAGCTAATTTGCCATTCTGAAAATCGTATAGTTAAGAATTTTGCTAAATCTACTCTGCCTGTGCTCTAGAAATGGAAGAACAAAGCCTGGAAAATAGCACATCTGATCACAGCATGGTTTACTGAATATTTTAAGCCCACTGTTGAGGTCTACTGCTCAGAAAAGAAGATTTCTTTCAAAATGTTACTGCTTATTAACAGTAAACCTAGTCACCTAAGAACTCTGATGGAGACAGACAAGAAGAATGTTATTTGCATGCCTGCTAACACAACGTCCATTCTGTAGCCCACAGATCAAGGAGTAATTTTAACTTTCAAGTCTGATTATTTAAGAAGTAGTGATTCCTCTGATGGATCTGGGCAAAGTAAACTAAAAACCTTCAGGAGAGTATTGACATTCATGATTCATGGGAGGAGGTCACAGTATCAACATTAACAGGAGTTTGGAAGAAGTTGATTCCTTCAAGGATTTGGATGACTTTGAGGAGATTGAGACTTCAGTGGAGGAAGTAACTGTAGTTGTGATGGAAATGGCAAAGGGACTGGAATTAGAAATGGAACCTGGGGCAGCACCTGTGGCTCAAGGAGTGGGGTACTGGCCCCACATACCAGAGGTAGCGGGTTCAAACCCAGCCCCAGCCAAAAACTGCCAAAAAAAAAAAAAGAAAAGAAAAGAAAAGAAATGGACCCTGAAGATGTGAGTGAATTGTTGCAATCATATGATCAAACTTGAATGGATAAGAAGTTGCTTCTTATGGATAAGCAGGAAAGATAGAAGGAAGGAAGGAAGGAAAAAATGAGTTATTTCTTGGGAAACCACTACTTCCACTCTTGGTGAAGACACTGTGAACATTATTGAAATGACAATAAAGGATTTAGAATATTACTTAAAATGAGTACTTAAAAGCAGTGGCAGGATTTACAAAGATTTACTCTACTGTAGAAAGAAGCTTACTGTGGTTAAAATGTTATCAAATAACATTGCATACTATAGAAAAATCTTTTGTGAATGGAGGCAATTAATGCAGCAAATACCACTTTTGTATTATTTGAAGAAATTGTCACAGCCACCTCAACCTTCAGCAGCCACCACCCTTATCAGTCAGCAGCCATCAACACTGAGGCGGGCTCTCCACCAGCAAAGGATTAGGATGTACTGAAGGCTCAGATGATCGTCAGTATTATTTAGTAAAATATATACATTTGGGGAGGAGTGCCTCTGGTTCAGTGAGTAGGGCACTGGCCCCATATACCGAGGGTGGCGGGTTCAAACCTGGCCCCAGCTAAACTGCAACAAAAAATAGCTGGGCATTGTGGCAGGTGCCTGTGGTCCCAGCTACCTGGGAGGCTGAAGCAAGAGAATCACCTAAGCCCAAGAGCTGGAGGTTGCTGTGAGCTGTGATGCTACAGCACTGTACCGAGGGCAACAAAGTGAGACTCTGTCTCTGTGTATATACATATATATATATATATATACACACACACACATTTTTCACATATTGCTTCTGAACACTTAACAGACTACTGGTATAGTGTAAACGTAACTTTATTTTTTTTTTTGAGACAGGATATTCTTCTGTCTCCCAGGCTGGAGTGCAGTGACACAGTCATAGCTCACTACATCCTCCAACTCCTGGGCTCAAGTGACCCTCTCACCTAGCCTCCCAAAGTGCTAGGATTACAGGCGTGATTCCTACATCCAGCCAAACATAACTTATATATGCACTGGGAAACCAAAAATTCTTGTGACTGATTTTGTTGGGATATTCACTTTATTGCAGAAATCTGGAACGGAACACACAGTATCTCCAACGTGTGTCTATATATATATTTTTTTCTTTTCTCTCTTTTGAGAAAACAAAGCACCAGTTGCTGATGGTATTCAGAAGCCTCTATCGTGAGCAGCAGACTCCATCTGTGGCCCCTATTTCTTGGTCCTGCTGATTCTCTTGGGCCGTTTTGGTTCAGTGAATAGTAACTCCTGGGGAGGAGATTGTCTCCTCCTGGACTCTTACGCCACTGTCTCCCATTCTCGGTATCCCAATCATGAAGATTTTTTAAAAATTATTACTGAGGTTGGTTCCCCCTAGAGCATGGCACTGGAGCTTTGCATGTTGACAGGCAGTGGCACTGGATAAAACCTGTGCAGCTCCCATAGGAGTTACACAATTATATAAGAACTGTTTGGCATCTCCTGAGGCAGGGACCAGAGGTTCAGGGCATTAATATTTGCCCATCAGAGTCTTAGCCACTTTGTGTCATGGGTAAGACTCATGATACCCCACGGGGTCAGGGACGAGAGGTGTCAGCAGCAAGGCATGCAGCAACAGAGCAGTGCCCCAGGAGTGCTTGGTCTTGCAAGGCTCCATGGGAACTCAGGCAAACTTACCCTGTCTGGGCTGGGGGGAGGCAATCTGACAGTTCACATCACCTCTACTTCTCCAAACAGAGAACCCCCAGCATTGTGTCACCTTCTCTGCCTTTACTAGGGGGGAGTCCCAAGCTGAAGGCTTCCCAATGAGGTGGAGGTAGAGCTCCAGCCTTCTGGCCAGCTCAGTCTGGTGCAATACCACGACTTCACAGTTTATAGCCCATATGATCTTGTCCACTACCAAGATCTCAGCTCACTGGAACACACAACATCCTTCACTGCCAGTTGTTTTGAAAGCCCCTAGCTAAACTGGGGTTTCAGTACCAGAATAGTTGGCAACTCTGCTCTAACAAGAAATGAAGGGCCCGGTGGTGCCCGTAGCTCAGTGGGTAGGGCGCCAGCCACATACACTGAGGCTGGTGAGTTTGAACCCAGCCCGGGCCAGCTAAACAATGACAACTGCAAAAAAAAAATACCCAGGCATTGTGACGGGGGCCTGTAGTCCTAGCTACTTGGGAGGCTGAGGCAACAGAATTGTTTAAGCCCAGGAGTTTGAGGTTGCTGTGAGCTGTGACACCACAGCACTCTATCCAGGGTGCTTGAGACTCTATCTCAAAAAAAAAAAAAAAAAAAAGAGGGCGGCGCCTGTGGCTCAGTGAGTAGGGTGCCGACCCTATATGCCAGAGGTGGCGGGTTCAAACCCAGCCCCAGCTAAAAACTGCAAAAAAAAGAAGAAGAAGAAGAAAAAGAAATGAAGAGGCACCAAAGGAGGCTGTTTGCAGTGCACCTTTCATGGGATACTTCTATTTCCTGCCAGACGGCCTAAGGCTTACTTGTCCAACACATGACCACAGGGGTCTCTCTCATGGGAAACTTGTTTGGAAACTTGTTTATACTGGCAGACACCCTTGTAGTTCTTGTGTGACTCGTGTCCATTTTATGTCTTTCTGACCATCATTCTGGCACTGGGAGCTCAACCTCGTTTTCTCCCTGGCACCCTGGGGAAAACTTGGCTGGGGGCAGGTCCTGGTTCTTCAGATGGATGGTACAAATTCAATACACTACCATGATAGGAAACAAGTTCAAAGATTTTTTACTTACACATCCTGGGCAGGGAGGGAGCTCTGAATTGGAAGGGCAGCCTTTTGGCCCCAGATCATGCAAGATGGTAATAAAGACACAGGAAGAGAAAGAAACGTGTGTGGCAGCCAGAGGAGTGTAAAGGGAATAGGGAGAGGGTATCTCTTGCTCAGACTGGTCTCGAACTCCTGAGCTCAAGCACTCCACTGGCCTCAGCCTCCCACAGTGCTAGGATTACAGGTGGGAGCCACCATGCCCAGCTTGCTGTCATCTTACTTGAGTTTCAGGAAAAAGCACCATGTCTCAGCTGTCATCATCAGCAGCTGTCCTTTGCTATTTTTTCTAGTCTTCTACAGTGGCATGCATTGCTGGTGCAATTTAAAATGTTTAAACACATAAGAGTTAAATATCGTAAACCTGTTGAAAGGGGTGCACCCAGAGACAGACCAGGAGAGGCACGGGCCAAGTTTAATAAAAGGGGACTAAGACCCACCTGGGCAAAGATGGCGGCTGCGATGAGGTTGGCTGGAGGCTTGTTTTTGTACTAGCGTAGGAGGAGGAAGATTCCACAGGTAGCTGAAGGTTTTGGCAGACTAGGGTCTTTTCCCAGGAAATCTTAGAGGAGGCCAGGTGGGCCTTTTGTTCTAAGGGAGGCAGATGGGGAAGGGTTTAGGCCCCCAGCACCCAATAAAACAACTTAGGAGTGGGCTGTTCAGCAGATTTCTGATAGGAGGGTAATTACGCTCTGAAAAGAGGCTGGGCGATGCTTGGAGATACCTTGGGTTCAAGTTCAAAAGCTGCCTCTAATTAGCATCCTGAATAAATTCCTCTGCCAACACATTTTAACTCTTACTACAACTGCTTCCCTAAGGGAAGCCACCACTGGCTGTGACAGACAATATCTATAGGGCGAATGGCACAGGGCCTTCCAAAGTCCTCTTATAATTCAAATTTCTTTTTTTTTTTTTTTTTTTGAGACAGAGCCTCAAGCTGTCAGCCTGGATAGAGAGCTGTGGCATCACAGCTCACAGCGGCCTCCAATTCCTGGGCTCAAGCGAGTCTCCTGCCTCCGCCTCCCAAGTTGCTGGGACTACAGGCGCCCGCCACAACGCCCGGCCATTTTTTGGTTGCAGCCATCATTGTTGTTTGGTGGGCCTGGGCTGGATTCGAACCCGCCATCTGGTGTACGTGGCTGGCGGCTTAGCCCGTTGAGCCACAGGCGCCGAGCCTAATTCAAATTCCTTGAGCTGAAAGGAGAGCTCGCACCCCTAGGCCGAAGCCATCCTTCAAGGCTGAGTTTGGAGAAGACGGCGGGCAGTTCCCACAGGTCACAAATTTAGAGCCGAGGCTACCAGGCCTCTGTCCCACGCACCAAGGACAAGGTCAAAATAAATCCGAGAGTGGATCAGGTCAAAGGCTTGGTGCCAAATCCACTCCCCCTGCAGGATGAATGCAGAGAGCGATCCACACCTGGATCCACCACACTCACCTCCAGCTGCGCCGGCAGGTGCGCGGGGGCGGCGGGCCCGGCGCTGGAAAAGGTGGGGCCCGCGAGGGGCGGCCTTTCCATCTTGGGCCACACGGGGGCAGCAGAGGACAGGCGGAGAAAACCACAGGGTCTCGCGGGTGCGGGTGGGAGAAGACGGGAGGAGACCGGCTGGGGAAAGATACTAGAAAGGGAGCGAAATACGCCCGGAAAGAGAGATGGCAGAAAAATGAAGGGCGCTGAGAGAGGCAGACAACCAGCGACAAAGGCTGCTAGCAGTGATGCTGGTCCCTCACGTGCGGACAGTTCCCGGGCGCTCACTTTGTCACTGTGGCGTTTCCAGCTTCTTCATGTGTGAAGAAACAGGATGAGACGGCGCGGCCGGTTGTCAGGGCGCAGAATGGGCTCCGTGTCCTCACTGGCTGGGTTATTTAACTTCGCTGGAACTTGCTCATCTTATCTGCTGGCCTGGATTATTGTGAGGATGAAAAGTAGTAATAGATGGAAGGCGCCAGAACAGCACCTGGCACAGAATAAACACTCAGTAAACGGGGAAGAAGAAGAAGATGATGATGATGACGATGTTATTGAATCCTCCTACCATGGAGGAAGGCCCTCGGTGGGCACCCCTGGCTCAGGTGCTTAACCACCTTCCCTGCCCAGACCTCTGCTTCTGAAAAAATGAGGACAACAGTGATCCTTTGTTCCTCAGCAGGCAGGGCGGGAGGATGAAATGAGGCCAAGAATTCAAAGGGCCAGCATGGCACACAGGATGTTCCCGGCAGGGAGTATGTTGTTATCTGTAGAAGGAGAAGGCTAATCCGTACTCTCACTGGGTTATTTCATGGAGTAAAGGGGATGATTGGTGTTCCACGGGCTTAGACACGGCAGATACTCAATCAGATCTGCTGCCACGCTTTGGAGGCCCCCATGGGGACACACATATAGGTTGATCTTGTCAACCAACAATAATTACTTGGGGACAACGCCCCTTGCACCCCAATCATGTACCTCAAGAAGAGTTGTGCATGGAATGGGGAGCCTTTCGAAGAGAGGAGCCCTGGGTCAGCACCCGCTGTGCCCACTGTTGACCAAGCACTCCTCTCTCCTTATATCCCTCCTCGCTCCCTGCCCCTCTCTCAGCAGGTGACCCCAGATCTTACTTCAGAGTCAACTGTGGCCTCCAAATAAATGAGCCCCCACCAGTCTTCCCCTTCAACACGGATCAGCGTCCTCCACCACCTTACCCTGTCCTCCTGCCCCTCTGGAAAGCAGGGTCCTTCCTCCTGCCCAGAACCACCCACCACCACCCCCGTGCTGTCAGCCTCCCTCTGTCCTGGCACCTTTCCACCGGCAGCAAAGCTGGCCCACACACCCACAGATCAGTGCCCATACTCTCCCCTCTCCTCTCCCGTGACCTCCACCACTACCCACTCCTCTGAAACAAAGGCCTCTGTCCCCTCGTGGAGCTTTCTCACCCACTCTGAAGAAGCTTTGTGAATTTTCCATACAAGCAATAAAAGGAAACCTTCTCTCTATTTGCCAAAGCAACCCCTTGGCAGCCTGAAGTAGCATCAGCCTCCCTCCGAGAACCCCTTGGTTGCCAGTTGCTCAGGTTTGCCTCCTACCTCTCTGGCTGAGGCGACTGCATTTCAATTCCTCAATAGGCTCCTCTTCCCCCCTGCAGACAGTTTCTGAAATCTGTCTCCAGTTCAGATGCCTCTTCGGAGCATAGACCCGCTCGCTCAAGTGCCCCCGTCCCACTCCACTGTGTGTCCCATAGAAACTCTCAATTCAAATGT
This sequence comes from Perodicticus potto, assembly GCA_963574655.1. NCBI lineage: Eukaryota > Metazoa > Chordata > Mammalia > Primates > Lorisidae > Perodicticus > Perodicticus potto. Next base: position 9,950 of record CAUYRH010052360.1, on the reverse strand, counting down.
CAAACATCGGGCTGACTTCCTCCGCCCCGCCTGGGATGTTTCCATCTCTACACCCTCCAGCAATCAGGCCTGGACCCTCAGCACGACACGGAACTTCTCTAGCTCTTATCCCCACGGTCACTTGATGTCACATCCATCAGCTCTGCTCTCCCAACTCCGTCAGGCCCACTTCTTGCAGGCAGCCCAGGGCGCACTGGAACTGCAGCCCTCCCACCACCCTTCCCCGGGAAGTCTCCTGTGCTTGCCGGGCACCATTAGGGGCTCCCTGCTTGGAGCTCCTGTGTCCCCTGTGCATAGCAGGTTGTGACCCGGCAACTCAGGGACCAGGGTCAGCCTACAGATAGGCAGTGACGCAGTGTTCCCACCTCACTATGGGTGCCTGCACACGACTTTTAAAAATGAGTCACTGCTGACTGTCTTCTAGGGCCACCTTTTAAAAGTACCACAAACTGGTTGGCTTACAACAACAGAAATTTAATCTCTCCCAGCTCTGGAGGCTGGAAATCTGACATCAAGGTGTTGGGCGGGCCATGCTCTCTCCAAAGGCACTAGGGAACAATCCTTCTCCGCTTTGTCCAGCTCCTGGTGAGTGCCAGCAATCCTTGGCGCTCCTCATCTCGAGCAGCATGACTCCTACCTCTGACTGTGTCTTTACTGGTCATCACCTCTGTGTCTCTGTCCTTGGTTTGTTCGGTTTCTCTGTAAGGACATCATTGGATCCCCAATCACCAATTCCATCTTACATCTGCAAGGAAACTATTTCCAAATAAAGACACATTCTGAGGTTCCAGGGGGACATGAATTTGAGGGACACTGCTTAACTCGGTACATTTAAAATCAGGAGATTTTGCGTAAATACCTGTATTGCTTCTCTTCTGAAAAATCAGATCAAGCACCACATCATCCAACATCTGAGATTCCCACTTGGTGGCCGGAGCTGGGAAGCTGAGCACACACTCCTCTGACCTCAGTCCCTTCCTCAAGGGACTGCAATAGCAGTTCTAGAGGCCCCGAAAAAAAACTTAGGAATGTTGGAAAGTGGAGAAACAGCACAAGCTAACAAAAATCGAGAACTGAGATGGGTGAGTATCCTTCCTTCACCTGGCATATGTCCATTTTCCTGGCAAGGGCACATACACGTAAACAGGCCAACAGAATTCCACGAAGTTAGTGTTCTATAGCACAGACAATGTGGCAGCTCTAAGGCTAGGCTAACTCATCCTGGTAAGCCAAGAGGACTCCCTGGAGGAGGCATTACCTGAGCTGAGTCTTGAAGGACAAGGCATTTACTAGGCATGGAAAGAAAACAGCATTCTAGAGAAGGGAAACTGCTCACAGAAAGGTAGAGAGGTGTGAAGATGGGTCTGCTGGAAGAACTATAAGAGGAGAAAGAGCTGGAAGGGTGGAATCATGAACAATCTCCTGCCCCAGTCTGAGCCATTCAAACTTCCTTGAGATTCAGTTTCCCACCTCAGTGCAAAATTACATTGTAAAGATAAAACACACTAATGCAAGGGAAGCTCTTTATACAACACCTGGCATTTCTCTGGCCCTTGGGGAACAGTAGTCACTTTATGCTGAGAATTGCAGGATTTTAAACATCCCAGTGGCACAGTCACCTTGGAGCTTTGGGAGCCCCCAGTGAGGAGACTTCTGTGATCAGAAGGGAGATGTCAGCTGCCGGGAACCCACAGCCCCCTGGCCTACTCTGGGGGTTTCCAAACACGCCAACAGATTCTCACGTCCCTCTGCCTGAGAACTTTCTCTAGCATTGGATTCTGCTCAGCCACAGGCAGGGCTTAGCAGAGTGCTGATGGGTTAATGCCCCAGGAGTTGCTCTCCACTAGTAGGGATGGGCAAGGGTGCACAGACGCCCCCCAGGGGATGATTCTGAGGAGTGTTCCGCAGAGCGACTCAACGGGTCCCTGGTTGGTCAGAGCTCCAGGTTCTCAGATGGAAGCTGCTCATTAAGATGCCTCCTATCAGCTTTTCTCCTTTTCCTATGTCACTTCCCCACTTCCTCACTGGGCTTCCCTCCCAAATGAACTATTAATGCCCAATGCTCAGGAGCTACTTTTGGGGAAACCCAAACAAAGCAGTTGGTACTAAACATGCCCTTGGAAAGGAAACATCAGGAGGGGAGTCTAGAATTAAATCACGTACAGCCAGATGGCGAAAAAAATCAAAAAATTAAAAATCCCGTTTCTGGTAGTAAGTGGTAATTTTTTTTTTTTTTCAATCTCTCAACTGGTAAGACTCTTGCCCATGGGGACTGGGCAGGTGCACAGGCAGGCAGGAACAAAGGCTACCTGACAGCTCTCACACTTGCAAGGCAGAGGCCCTGGTAGTTATAAGGATTGTGGAGCTGATAAGCCAATTTTATCTACCACAGTAGCCTTGAAGAAAGAATGTTTCAGGCTCAGGTAAGTACAGCATTAACTTAGGCCACATCATACAACCTGGGAAGTCTGCCTGGCATAATTTAAACAGATGCCTGCAACTGAGGCGTGGGCTGTGCCAAAAAACAGAGCCCAAGATTTGATTGCAAGCATGACCAAGTTGCAAGAGACTGAATCCACAGCCCCAGTTAGCCAGGGCCCAACAGAGCAGAAGTGGGATCCTGAGACTGGGATCCAGACTGGAGAGACTTAGACCCCAATATTCCCCTAAGTACCTAAGTTGGCATAGGTACCATTCCCTTTAGGGAGAAGAATAGCCTCCCATTGCCAGGAGGCCATGATAGCCCTCACCTAAGGCAAGTGTCCTCCAAGATGGTGGTTCCTGCTTCTCTCTCACTGTACCTAACCCTACAACCCATAACATGTAGACCAAAAACTATGGTGTCATCTCAGCGTGGCTTGAGGACGTGTCCCTTACATGAGGGCTTATAAAGTATTCACCATCAGAGCTGCAGGAATTAACTAAAATATACCAGGAGGGACTGGAAGATTGTGCATGTGAGTGTATCTTGAGGATATTGGGCCATGCTAAAGGGAAAATATACGTCTGGATAGAAAGATGGTTTAGTGAAATAAGTGCTCCTGTGACTCCAAATTTCACATGCTAATAAGGAAGGTCAAAGCCAGTCATACTTTGAATTGCCAGACTGGTTCCTTAAGACTTGGAAATAAGAATGGCCTACAGTAAAGTAGGTAGAAATACCATAACTTCCTTGGCAGAATATTATGGGAAGAATCAGAAGGCTCAGAGAAGTGGGCAAACCAGAATGAATTTATGATGTAGGGCCAGCCAACCACCAGCTAAGCTCTATAAGAGGGGTAGAGAACCCTCTATCTGCTAAAAGGTTATGCACTGTGGATTAAAGACTGAACTATGAGAAACTCAGTGGTGGCTTCTTCCATAAGGCAAGTTGTTAGTAAAGATGTAACTGTTAGTACAGATGAACTGGCTGCCTAGTGTCAATGGGAAGATGGGATTCTGAACTGTCAGAGGCTGGGTGGTGACACTTTTAACATCAGAGGAGAGGTGGATGTTATGGGCAACAAAACTAGAATGCTAACCAGAGACCCTGACCCACAGAGATCTGTAATAATGGCTAATAGGTGACAGAGTTTGTAGAGATGAGATAGATGGGCAGCCAACCAGAGTGTTGACTTACAGACCAAAAACATGGAAGGAGAAGACTTGAGCCAGTTTTTGATCCAGAGTCCATTAAGTGAAGGAAGGAAGGGCCTTCCAGTGCCCTTGCAAGTATATGTAATAAATATTCCCTCCTTTTCCAAAATGTCTTATAAGCAGTTACCAGACCAATTGCATACTAGAGGAAGATGGATGCACATGTCTTTTTTTCCAGCTTTATTGTGGTATACTTGACAAATAAAAATTATATATATTTAAAGTGTACAATGTGATGTTTCAGTATATATATATTGTAAATGGTTTCCTAATCAAGCTGATTAACACACCCATCACTCCCACAGTTGTGTTGTGTGCACGTGTATGAAAACACTCAAGATGAGGTCTCGTAGCAAAGTTCAAGGATGCAATAAAAATGATTAACTGCAGTCACCATGTTGTATATTAGATTTCCAGAATTCATTCATCCTGAATAACTGAACCTTTGTACCCTTTGATCAACATTTTGGGCAATGATTTTCTTGGACTATTTTCTTGGACTACCAACATTTCCATTACCCCACCCTTCAGTGGAGTAAATGGAAACCCTGGCAACCACCATTCTGCTCTCTGCTTTTAATGGGGTCAATTTTTTTAGATTCCACAGGTGAGTAGGATCATGCTGCAAGTCTTTCTGTGTCTGCTGACTTCACTTACCACAATATTCCCCACACTCATCCATGTTGTCCCAAAGAACTCTTTTTCTTCAGCTTAAGAACTCTTTTTCTAAGGCTGAATAATATATCATCGCCTATATACATTCCACACTTTCCTTATCCATTCATCCACTAATTTAGGTTGTTGCCATATCTTCATTATTGTGAATAATGCTGCAATTAAGATGAGGGTGCAGATATCTCTTCAACACACTCCCTTCACTTCTTTTGGGCATATACCTAGAATCGAGATTTCTAGATCATATGGTAGTTATGTTTTTAATTTTTTGAGGAACCTCCATACTGGTACCTAAGGGCTATACCAATTTACATCCGCCAACAGCGTATTAGGGTTCCCTTTGCTCCACATCTTCATCAATGCTTGTTTTCTTTCTTTTTTTTTTGAGACAGAGCCTCAAGCTGTCACCCTGGATAGAGTGCCGTGGCATCATAGCTCACAGCAACCTCCAACTCCTGGGCTCAAGCGAGTCTCCCAAGTAGCTGGGACTATAGGCGCCGGCTACAACGCCTGGCCATTTTTTGGTTGCAGTCATCATTGTTGTTTGGCGGGCCCGGGCTGGATTCGAACCCGCCAGCTCAGGTGTACGTGGCTGGCGCCTTAGCCTGTTGAGCCACAGGTGCCGAGCCAATGCTTGTTTTCTTTTGTCTTTTTGGCAACAGCAATCCTTACAGATGTGAGGGGTACTGTGGTTGTGATTTGCGTTTCCCTGATGATAGATGGTGAGCAGTTATGTATCCATTAGCCATTTGTATATATTTTGAGAAATGTCTATTCAAGTCCTTAACCCGTAATCATTTTGGCAGGTGGGAGGTAACGGGTTTTTTTTCTTGCTATTCAGTTCCCATGTATTTTGGATATTAACCCCTTATCAGATGTATGGTTTATGATGTACATTTTCCCATTCTGTAGGTTGCCTTTTCAGTCTGTTGATTGCTTCCCTTGCTCTGCAGAGCTTTCTGGTTCAATTCAATCCCATTTGTCTCTTTTTACATTTGTTACCTGTGCTTTTGGTATGATAGTCCAAGAAAATCATTGCCCAGACCAATGTCAAGATACATTTTTTTCTATGTTTTCTTCTAGTAATTTCTGATTTCAGATTTCATTTTTAAATATTTAATCCATTTTGAGTTGATTTTTTATCTGTGGTGTGAGATTGAGCTTATAATTTCATTCTTATGCATGTGGATATCCAATTTCCCCAAAACCACTTGTTGAAGATACATTTCTTTCCCTATTTTGTGCTGTTCACACCCTTGTCTAAGATCAATTGACTGCAGATGCATGGATTTGTTTTGGGTTCTGTGGGGAAATTAGAGATGGGGGACCCTGAGCCTCCCAAGAGAAAAAACATCCAAGAGCAAAATAGATCTTAGGAATTTAACTGAGCAAAGAAACAGCAGCTTAGCTTCAGTATTTCAATAGGTTTTTATTAAAACTAGTTCTGCTGACTAATGACAAGTCTGGATAATTCTTGCAGAAAACAGGTTTGAGGAAGGAAATAGTGATTGCAACTTGCCTGCTTAAAGGTTAAATGGCCCAGGCGCACTCATGCAATGTGGCAAAGCCTGACAGGTAATCTATCGAGGCTGGGGACTGCAACTCTCCCTGTAAAGTGATAAGGCTCCATCCCTGAAGGGGGCTGGAATGCAGAAAACCTGGGAGAGTGGTAGGTATTGCAAAAGTCACTGGGAACAGTGTGTGCAAGCAAAACCCACACAAACAGAGGAAGGACCTCTTGGGCAGAGATAAAAGGAAGGAGTTCTTTCTCTCCCAGCTTCCAATTTGGGCATTGGCATCAGCCAGTTTGCCCCACAGGGGAACAAGGGGACAACCAGCCCCTTTGGACCCTTGAAGAGTGAGGCAAACCAAGCAGATGTGGGCACATCCTGTTTGCCTTAAGGTTATGTTCTTTGTTTCTCAAGAATGCACAGGCTGCCTATAGTTAACTATCAAATAAGGAAGAGGAGATAATGGGAAAAAGAATATGTATTCATACAATTGCTAATGCATGACACAGGCTGATCTTTGCTCAGTTCTCCATCAGCTTATAGACCACCCATCTAAAACTGGCATGGAGAGAACTCAATAAAAGCTGAGTGGTCAAAGCACAGGGCACCTCCATTGTGTCTCACCACAGTTAACCCGGACCCCTGGACCCACCTGTAAACTTTCTGTCTTGTATCTTCATTTTCCCCATTTGGTTGACTCCACTGTAGCAGGTACCCCTGGCAAGGGGCTGTTCCCCAACAGGTTCTCTATTTTGTTTTCTTGGTCTGTAAGTCTGTTTTTAATGTAATACCATACTGTTTTGATTACTATAGCTTTGCAATATATTTTGAAATTAGAAAGTATGATATCTCCAGCTTTGTTATTCTTGCTCAAGATTCTTTGGCTATTTGTGGGTTTTGTGGTTTCATCAGGATGGTAGTTTCAATTCCCAAGATTTGGGAATTGTTTTTCTATTTCTGTAAAGAATTCCATTGAGATTTTTGTTTGTTTATTTTTTCAGACAGAGTCTCATGCTATTGCCCTGGTTAAAGTGTCATGGCATCATAGTTCACAGCAACCTCTAAATCTTGGGCTCATGCAATCCTCTTACCTCAGTTTTTCTATTTTTAGTAGAGATAGGGTCTTGCTCTTGCTTGGGCTGGTCTCTAACTCATGAACTCCAGCTATCCACCTGCCTCAGCCTCCCAGAGTTCTAGGATTACAGGTGTGAGCCACTGCACTTGGCCCACTGAAATTTTGATAGGGATTACATTAAATCTGTTGATCAGTGTGGGTAATATGGACACTTTAGCAATATTAATTTTTCTAACCCATGAACACAAGATGGCTTCTCATTCATCTACATTTTTAATTTTCTTCATCACTATTTTATAATTTTCAGTATACACATCTTTCACCTTTTTGGTTAAATCTATTCCTAAGTATTTTTGTGGTTGTTGCAGTATGAATTGGATTTCTTTCCTAATTTCTTTTACAAATAGCTCATGGTGTATAGAAATGCAACATATTTGCAGAATTTGATTATTAGCCCTAACAGGTTTTTTGTTGCATTTTTAGGGTTTTCTACATATATGATCATAGAGAGATCTACGATCTGCAAAGAGATAATTTTGTTTCCTTCTTTATGATTTAGATACCTTTTATATCTTTTTATCATCAATCTCATTATTTACATTTAATTAGTACTTAATATTTGTGCATATTTACATTCACCACTTTTATGTTTTAAGTGACATATTATACTTGTACAAGTAAATTTGTACAATTTGATACTTCAATACATGTGTATGTTGTATAATGATCAGATCAGGGTGGCTAGCATATCTGTCACCTCATGCATTTATCATTTCTTTGCAGTGAGAACATTAAAAAACCTGTCTTCTGGCTATTGTGTAATACACAATACCTACCTATTAACCATTGTCACCCTACTGTGCAGAATGGAGTAAGACACCTCACCTAGTCCTTATGTGCTAAAAATGTCTCTTCTAAAGAGAATATGGCCAAATTTTTTCAATTCTATATGATAATTTCTGTCTTTAACTAATGTTTTAATTCTATTTACTTTTTTGTGATTTATTTTATGCTTGAATTTATTTCTAACACCTTATATGGGGCTCCCTGTTTTATTAATGTTTCTCTTTGTCTTTGGTTGCCTTATACTGGATTGACTGCGATTTTTTTTAACTCCTAACTTTTTTTTTTTTTTAATGTCTGGTTATTGTGAGGGTATAAATAACCAGATCATAATTTTTGAATTTGTTAGGTAGAGTCCTTCTTATAGTTGTGTCCCAAAACTGCGAAGTGTGCCATACACCCTTACCTTGTGCCCTTTAAGTGGGAGCACCCCAGTCTCCCTGCTTTCCCCCTTCCCTTGTTCCTCCTTCCCCTCAACTTGAATAGAATTAAGTTTTTCTCCTATGTGGGCATGGAGACAGTTTTTCTCCTATGAAAACAGATCATCTACTGTCTTCATAATAGAAGAGAGTACATTGGATACTTGCTTTTCCATTCTTGTAATACTTTACTGAGAAGAATGTGTTTCAACTGCATCCAGGTTAATACAAAAGATATAAAGTCACCATCTTTTCTTATGGCTAAGTGGTGCTCCATGGTATACACATGCCACAGCTTGTTAGTACATTCTTGAACTGATGTGCATTTAGGTTGTTCACAGGCTGAGCTTTGCTCAGTTCTAGAATCATCACTTGGTGATTATAGCTGCGATAAACATTCTAGTACAAATGTCTTTATGATAAGATGATTTTTTTTCTTCTAGGTAGATAGCTAGTAATGGGATTGCAGGGTCAAACGAGAGGTCTAATTTGAGTTCTTTGAGGATTCATCTTACTTCTTTCCAAAGAGGCTGTGTTAGTTTGCAGTCCCACCAACCTTGTAAAAGTGTCCCGCTGTCTCTACACCTGTGCCAGCACCTGTAACTCTGGGACTTTGTGGTGTGCCTAATTGTTTTGAAATTAGACACTCTATTTCTACTCTTAGAGCTACCACTAAAATTTCAATACTCATATTTAATTTAACAATGTCTAAAGTTAGACTATCTCTACCCTCATTCATATAATACAATGACTTAGATCTTTAACTCCAATTACCCCCTCCCTATGTGTGTTATTATTTTATAATATTTTTGTTCCACCTTCTATTTGTGCCATGGAAAATTTACCTTTACTATCACCTTAAATAATCAGTGCTTAATTATGTCAACTGAAGAAATGATACGGTTCATAAATTTGGAAAGGAGAGCTTTATTTCTCAAGAACATTTACAGCCTACAGGGCGGCCATTCTGACAGGGAATCACAAACTTGGGCAGAGCCAAGAGCACATACTTCAGTGGACAACGGAAACAGGAATCTATACCGAGCAAGGTGGCTAAATATACATATTTAACAAGCTGTAGGAAAAGTCATGAATATTTATGAAAGAAGAAACATGTACATACACAACTGATCTTTGTGTCCCTTCATGGGATCCATGTTCAGAAAATGGTGACCCTTGAATAATCTGAGGATAGAGTCTTTGGCCCTCTGGTGTCAAAAGGTGACGCAGAGGATGCAAAAACCCTCTCTGCACGGCCTCTGTAGATTAGTCAGAACCACTCTAGGACTGGTGTTCTCTTACCAGGAGGAAATGCTGGTCATTGACCATGTGGAAACCTCAAAAAGGGAGGAGCAATCTTGAGACTGGTCTCTGTTCAGCCTCTAGGGAAGAAAGCCTAATGGCTGTTAGCAAGGGAGGGGGTAGAAGGGGCATGTCTGACTTCTCATTCCGTCATGGCTGAGAACTCAGTTTTAAGTTTTCCCTGGGATTCCCCTTGGACAAGACAGGATCTGTAGGGGCCTAGAATTTTATTTTAGTTCACATTTAGGTAAACCCAAATTTAGGTATAATTATATATATGCACTTATTTATAATTCTGTATTATTGTGTTGTACATTTACTCCTTAGTTAAATTTCCTTCTTCTTCTTTTTTTTTTTTTTGAGACAGAGCCTCAAGCTGTCACCCTGGATAGAGTGCTGTGGCATCCACAGCTCACAGCAACCTCCAATTCCTGGGCTCAAGCGAGTCTCCTGCCTCTGCCTCCCAAGTAGCTGGGACTACAGGCACCC
>CAUYRH010052359.1:0-29487 GCA_963574655.1 Perodicticus potto | reverse complement strand
AAAATGAAGGTGATGACCATCCACAGCTTACACCTTCCAAACACGTTCTTATTACAGGAGCTCCAGGGGCTTTCCTTGTTAGCCTAGAAGGCAGAGGAAGATTGTGAGGCAGTCATCTGGGTTCAACAGACATTTCTAGATACCGGTTAGAGGCCAAGAAGACAGACACAAAGGCCACAGGATCCTGACCTCAGGGGACTACACCCTACTGCATTGAGTTTACAAGAAGATACATGCGGGCGGCGCCTGTGGCTCAAAGGAGTAGGTTGCCAGCCCCATATGTCGGAGGTGGCGGGTTCAAACCCAGCCCCAGCCAAAAACTGCAAAAAAAAAAATACTTAAAAAATAAATAAATAAAAATAAAAAACAAAAAGATACATGGGGGCAGAAGGGAATCTGGGGGCTCCGAGTTGGGAAGGACAGATGGGATTTTGAAAGATGGATTATAGAAGGCATCCAAACCCAGGAAAGAGCATCGTGGTGTTGATTCATAATAAACTGGCCAACAGACTAGCCTAATGATCAGAATGTGGGTGGCACAGGCAAGTAAGGAAAGTTAAGATTAGAGAAGGAAAAAGGTTGGAGCATACCTGATAGGCTTTAGATTGCTCCAGAACAGTTTGGACTTAATTCAGTGCACACTTATGACCTGCTGAAGGTTTCAGAACATAAGAGAAGAGTTGAAAATTTTAAGAAAAATGATGTGTAATTTGGAATGGACATGCCAAGAAAAAGCTACAAGGCTACTGCTATGACCCAGTTCTGTCTAAAAAAGGCCCAAGAACGGAAATGAAGGAACCATTCAAGAGACAGTAGGAAATAAATACTCTGCAAAGGGTGTAGTGAGGCGGAGAGAGGGGTTGAAAAAAAATAATTACAACTGCTACGGTTTATTGAGCACCAACATCATTTCACTTAATCCCAACCACCCTTGAATGTATGCATTAGCCCATTTCAAAGACACAGCTCAGGGAGGGGAGATTAGCTAGGACTAATCCCTGCTGCATGTCACTGCAAAACTCTGGAACTCTCCCTTTTGTCCACAGCCTCCTGGTAGCACTGTGTGGAGCTCCCAGTTATGAGTGTGCCAGGACGAGCCCCATGCTCAGTGCTTGCACCTGCCCCTAACAGTCCTGGCACTTTAATTCTACTTCCCCTCCACATAGGAATTACCTACAGGGAGACCACGGGACGTGATGGAATACGTTGGTGGGGGGACAGGTGTCTTTGTATCTGGCATACCTAGATTCCAAGCTGAGTTACATACCACTTAAAGGCAGGGTGACTTTATGCAAGACTCACAGGCTCCAATGTCCTCACTTTTAAAATACATAAACACTAAACCCAGCTCTCGGGCTGTTGCAAAAACTAGACACAATGGACACAAAGCATCTTGTAAACCAAGAACAGGGGCTCAATTCAGGGCAGCAATCACTCCTCAGCCCTTAGAGTGTCCACAAAGCTGCTGCAGGCACTTAAGGAGTCACGCCTAAACTGTGACTTTGGTCACTTTCTCTCCCATTCTTATTTTGCTGGAGACCATCAGAAAGGAAACTATTAGTCCACATTTGGGCTACATGCCTATCTGCACGTTAGAAGCACTTGCGGAGGATTTAAACTGACGCACGCCAAGGCCCCACCTGTCCTTGTGGACCGCATCATAGATAGGGGAGGTGGGAGCAACTGCTGGTAATTGCAACCCCACAAAATGAATCAGTTGTTTATCAGGGTTAAGACTTCTAGTCTGAAGCCTCTCACATTTCAGGAGCCAGGTCAAATTCCCTCTTTTGTGGAAGTCCCTCTCTCCCATGCTCAGTGAGATCTCCCACCTCATGGGGTGTCCACATCACTCAGCTCATCTGCTGCTGCTGCTGCTGACTGCCCTGCCTGGTTTCATGTTCAAATACAAACAGAGACTGGCCTTATCTTCCCAGGTAAATTGAAACCACATATAGGGAGGGGTGGTTCTTCAATTTCCTTGTTCTTATATTCCACACTTTTTCCTCCTGCAGGTAATAGACATTTAATGTGTGTTGCTTAGTTGTAGAAGTTCCCCAAAATTTTAAGAATGTACTCCAAGAAATCCTGGATGAAGGGCCAAACACTGGAGCTCCTAAGTGCACTGCACAATAGCCCAGCCCACCCTCACAGGTTTGAAGGGAGCAGTGAAGGCCCTGAGAGTTGGGTGTACAGGCGTAGGGCCCCCTCATGCCCCTGCGCAAAGACTGTACTACTGCTCCAAAGTCACCAATGTCAAGGACTCAATAATCCACATGGGAAAGAGAAGTCCCAGCACGAGGAACCTTTAACTTCTCAGGGACAGAGACATAACCCCCCACGCACACGGATCAAAAGACACCTTGCTGTTTTCAATCCTTATACAAAAGGCAGCAGGGACCATAAAGATTAGCATAAAAGCAAATGGTCTGGAGTCTCAAATGAGCCACAGAATGATTGGCAGTGCACCTGTTTGGCCTCTTATGCCTTCACTCATGCTGTTCCTTTGAGATCATAAATTAAAATTTTAGGGGTTTAAAAGACCACTAATTACGCTGTGACTTCCCGGAGGAACTTGGCTCAGAATTACACAGGCCTCACCTCCACGCCTCTTCTCATCCAGCCTAAGCTGCCATCCTACAGGCCGGTGCCCTTCGCTGACCTGTTCTCAGCCCTAAGAGCAAGGCTGCTGACCACTATCCTTTGAATAATTATTCTTCACAGACTTGAAGTCATAATAAAATGGTCTTTCAGCCACTCCCAACTGAATAGAGTGTACAGTACTTCTCAGCTGTCTTCACATTAGAATCAAATGAGAAATTAGTACCTTTCAGAGGTGCCCCCAAGAGACCCCAATGTGACCGGAGGGTGAAGAATCTCCTACAGTAGGTGTGTGGTCCCTATGCTGTCCCAGCTTCCTCTCAACACTGGACCATGAGGGCACACTGCCTCCTTCACTGGCTTCTTCATTCTCTCTTGCCGAAATTCTCGGTCATGTGGGGAGGCTACATACAAGTCCTTCTACAAGGTGCCTTCCAGAGATATTTGGAAATCAAACATCCTATGATTGCACTGTATGGCTGAAGAATCATCATGGCTTTCCTCTGAACATTCCCCTAGATGTTCACATCTCTCTTGCAATAAAAGTCTAAATATATCACAAGGATCCTGTACCAATGGCAAGATGATCTCCCATTTAAGTACTAACCAGGCCAAACCCTGCTTAGCTTCCAAGATTGAGAGGACTATCTATCTCTTGGATCCAAAAAGCTTTTCTTCTCTTTAGCTCAATCAGGAGCAGATACTATTCAGATCAGGGAATTTTTCTTAGCACCTAGATAAATCTGTTCTTTGTAAACTTCACTGTGGGATTTAACCCACCTTGCTTGATCCAAAGAGTCAGTTGATTCTTGTCCTAGACTGAACAATATATAGCAATGGGCTAATTTTTAGCTAGCCCATTCAAATAAGTCTCACCTGCCTCAAGACTAGCAATTTACTGGTACATTATTATTTAATGATGCTGCCATCACTTAATATGTCTCCAGGACTTCTGTTTGAAAACTGGGTCAAAGTCATAAAGAAAACCATTTCAGAAAACCAGAAATTATCATCCATAATTTTTCACTTTTGACCCAATGATATTGCCATGTTTACGGGATGACAGGCAAAGTAGACTTCAGTGGTTTACATTCCTTTCTCCCATCCCCAGACTCAGATCAAGAAAAGAAAAGCAGTTCTTTCTACTGCCTTTGTTCACTCCTCTGGCCCAAGCCTTCCAAATAGGAAAACACCCACAACATGAGATGTCTTCTTCCCAGTGATCCCAGTTCCTCCTCCTCACCCATCTACTCCTCCACCTGCAACTCCCTCATCATTCCAGATGGGACACTCAGCTTCTATTTCACTTAAATTACCTAATTATATATTACCTAACTTATAGAAATTAATAATATATAATTTATAATTCAGGCAACCACAAATAAATAAACATAAATTATATGATGTATTTAAATTATCTGTTGATAGATAAAACAGATCAACAGAAACAACATAGGCTTGAGACCTAAAAACCCTGAGTTTAAGCTTCAGAGGCACCACTGAATGAACTTGAGCATTTTTTTTAATTTCTTTTATATGAATTACAAGTAATTTTTTGGTTTGTTTTTGCAGTTTTGGACAGGGCCAGGCTTGAACCCGCCACCCTCAGTATATGGGGCCAGCGCCCTGCTCAGCCACAGAGCATTTTAAAAACTCCGGAGCCTCAGTTTCTTTATTCAGTTCCTCTGACAAATCAGAATACTGACACATTCCTTATAAGTTTTTTGTGATACTCAAACATATTTATATACCACAAGTATTGTTACATGACAGTTACAAAACATATGGTTAATGAAAACACATGGACTTATACTATCGAAAATCTTCACACATAGTTTAAGGAGACCTACACACAAAATTCTTAAGCATTTGAATCTTGTGTTTGTACTACCCAATATTTTTAACGATCCTACTGAGGATTGAATTCTGACCTTTTTTCTCTTGCCCAGATTCCTTTATAAAAGGTCTAGTGAGCAAACAATACAAACCATATAATCTCATTAAATGGGTTTTTCTTAACCTAGGATAAGGTGGTTTACTTTTCCAACAGATTGCAGCACATGACAGATGGAAAACTCCCTATGGTAAATCAAGGATTCTAGCAGATCCCCATCTTAGCGTAAGCATTCCTTTCTACCAATTCCGGGTCTTTACACAAAGCTAAATTCTGTCAACCAACTCTCAACTAAAGAATCCCTAAAACTCGCCCATGACTTGAAAGCTCCTTCTTTAGGAAGTCTCGACTTTTCAGGTCAAACCAATGTATACCTTCTATATATTGATTTATGGTTTTACCTATAATTCCTGTCTCCATGAATGTCTAAAAGCAAACTGTAACCCAACAGCCTCTGGAGACCATTGGACACACATTTGGCTCAGAATAAACCTCGTTGAATTATTTTATACAGTTTGAGTTTTCCATACATTAATCAACTTTTCAAATTGAAATATACTTCACCTTACTCTATAGAACCAAAAAGAATGATTAACACACTAGGCGTTTTTTTCTCCTTTTTGAAACTTTTCCTGTTCAAGCATTTTTAATATGCCCTCCCAGTGCTCATGGAGCCCTTCACTGTCACTCCTCCAGTCACTGACCACAGCTTTCCTCCACGGTGACCTACAAAGAATTCTAGGATATCTGTATACCGAACAAGGAGGTCATTAGAACATGAAAGAACCATCTATACAGGACAGGTGTTAAACAATTATAAAAGCCTCGTTCCCTGCTTGGATTGGACAGGGTTTCTCTGGGTTCTATGCTTCAACCATTTTCAATAAGGTATTTCCAGGCCTCAGGGCACATCACACTATCCCCATGGACAGCCTCGCCCCTGGGACACACTTTTTAATGCCAAGCTGTGACCAGATCTCTGTGTTCAGTCCCAACCCATGGAGTCTTTGGGTCTGGATCTATCTAATGTGAGGCAAGTGTTCTCAATTCCCATCCCTGTACATTAATCTCAAGGATCCACCCAGCAAGTTCACAGTCACTACCACTTGCACTTGACATCAGACTATCTTTGTTCAAACTCCATTCTTCCGTGGGGTTCATGTTTCATCAAAGATAGGGCACCAAGTTATTCTCCAGAGTACCTATAAACACAGACTTGATAATATTTCTAGGAATCAACACAGAGCACAAACAATGCTTTCAACATTTGAATTTACTGCTTATCTCTAAAAGTCACCAGTTAGTTGGGCAGCCAGAAAGTTGAGGGTGAAGGAGTGGGTTCTAGGAAGATCGGGTTGGAACTTTAGATATTGTGTCTTGAGACACAATGGTCTCAAGAGGCTGCTGGGTTACTCTAGATATAGTATGTATGTATAGACATATTTGTAGATATACATACATACATACTATATCTAAAGTTCCAACCTTATATGTATGGGTAATTCTGTGCACCTGTAAACCTCAAGCCAATCTAAGAGGTTAATCAGAAGGTAGATGACCTGGAATTCAAAGCTCTGATGTTTTACAAGCATTTGGTATGAGTGAATAATGTTCAATCAGAGAAGAGCTCAGCCTAAACACGACCAGGGCCTTCCTTAGGGAGTAAAAGGAGGCAAAAGCAGAGGTGGCAGCATAGATAGTCCAGTCCTTTGAGCCAAGAACTTTGAAAGTATTTTCCTTCAACTGAGCAGGGCCCCTTCACATCCCACCCCCAGCCACCCCCAATCCATCTTGTTCTTGCTGCTCTCTCCCCTCTGCCCTATCTCTCTTCCTGCAGAATCAAATGGCCAGGCCGGGAGAAGATGGAAAGGGTTTGTCTGGGGGATGGTAAGCCTGGATGGGGGAAAGGGAGAAGGAGAATGGTGGGTAGTGGGGGCTGGGGGGGAAGGAAAGGAGCGGAAGTGGCAAGGCAGTGAAGGTAAGAGGGAGGCATAAGAGTTTCTAAAGGAAAGGGGACTCATTCTAACATTCTCTCTACTTGAAAAAGAAAAGACTGAATTAAAAGTGATATAATTTAAACACCACCTGTATGCCTCTCTCCCTCTCTCTGAAGAGGGGAGCCGCCACACCTCACCACCAGAATTCCTGAAGTGCCACAGGGATCTGAGGGGTTACAGGGGCCACGGGGCTTGGGCGCCGGCAGGGGCGCGCTGTCAGACCCAAAGCCCTCGGTTCCGCTCCATCCACAATTTTCCAGCACGCGCCACCCTCGCTCGGCTACTCTGTGCGCCCCGCCCCAGGCCTGGCTGGAAACCCGAAACTGGCGGACCTTACCTGGGCTGCGCAGGGCCCGTCGGCCGCAGGGATGACCTGGTTGGCTCCATTGAGAGGCGTCCCCTCCTCCGGCTGCCCCTCCAGCAAGACCAGCTCCAGCTCGTCCCCCGCCGGCGCGGGGCTGGCCCCTTCCATGAGCCGGCGGAGGAGCAGGAGCGGCTGGCTGGGAGGCAGGACGCGCGCACCTGCGGGTGCAGAGTCCGCGGCCGCCTCGCCGGCTGGCACCCCACCCACCAGGCGGGGCGCGCCGTAGACCTCGGGCGGCGGGAGGGCGGGGAGGAGCCAGGCAGGCGAACGGCGGCTCCGGCAGATCCTCCGAGGCTGTGCGCTGCCGTGGGCTCCCGAGCGGGGGAGGGCTGTTTTTCTGGTTTGTTCAGGGTGCTGCCTCTCCCTGCTGTGCAGATGCACAGCATCTCCGCGTAGGGCGGTGGTGAGGAAGGGTGGCCCGGCAGCTCTGTCCCGCGGAAGTCAGTCTGCTCTCTACCCCTAGGAGCTGTCGATTACTGCGGCTTGCCCCGGTGCTCGCTGCCTAGCAAAGTTCCTCCAACTCAATCAACATATAACCAGGAAACATCTACTGCGTGCCAGGCAGGTGCTAGGTTCTGGGTATATGAAGAGGAATAATAAATGCTCACACTTCCTCTTACAAGTCCAGAGTCAGACACGGTCAGTGCTGAGTGGTGCACGGGAACGGCTGGCTCCCGATCCAGGCTTTGCCTTGTAACTAATACCCCCACCGCCAATCCTCAGCACCCAGCAATGGGATTCCACTTGTTTTCTTGCGGTATTGATACTGCTTGCTGTCCTGGCCAGTTTTCCTGATCACTGGCACTTGCTGGTATCTCCCAGCATTACCTGAGCTCTTTAAACTCTAATGCGTAACACGCTCCTGTTTCTGGTAACTGCAAAGTTCTTTATCTCCAGACCCACCGCTGACCTGGAATGCCGATCAGATAGATTCCCAACCCCCACCTGAGGACATTTTTTCATCCTGCCAGTTTGACCCCAAACTAAGAATTCAGAACGAATTAGACAGAAGTGTTTCCCCAGAGGTACAACCGGGTTTGGTTAAATAATTTTTGACGAAAATTAAACATATGTGAAGCAGGAACCAAACTCTATCTAGATGTGCTTTTGCAATTTCTTCAGAATTTACTTCTCTATCTCTAAGGATAGCTTTTTAAAGTACACTGTTGTCTTACGAATAGTTCTCTTTAATTAAATTTAAATTTAATATTGGCTTGATTGCTTTCAGCTGTTTAAAGAGTCAAATTTAAATATATTTGAAAATTAAAACATGTTTCTTGTCAAGGTTTGCTAACCAATGTCAAATTTTCAATTTTGCTTTTTGGTATTGGTATTTGCTCTTCTTTCTTCATCTACTTTAGGAGAAAATAACTGCCTCAATGGTTATCATATAAACCAAAAAATAAAGTATCATCATCACAGGGATATCATCAATGTACTAAAGCATCTCATTGCCTTGAAATAGATCTGTGCCTCTCCAAAAGACTGCAGTTTGTACAGGTATGTGTCAGATGTAAAGCAGTACTGTGAACCTCATCAATAGGCCGGTCAGGCTGATGGAACAGAAAACAACTGGGAAATAATCTGTGGCTTGTGATGCTTACGCAGTTTGCAAAGCAAAGTGAAAGAGGAACTGAGTCCCTACAAATCCTACCCAATAATGTAGCAAGCAAAATGCTCCTGTCTTGGTTTATGGAGGCTCTTCCACTCAGAAAACAAAATCATTGTTGAGATTTATCTCAACTCACATCTTTGTAAGAATGAAATGGATATTCCCACATTACTAAGGTTGTGCGGGCATCTTCAAATGAAATATCCAAGTAAGTTATGTCTCAACCTTTTCCCCACTGCAGCACAGCTGAAAAACATGGTACACTCACATTAGTGCCAGCGTGAGGCTACTGTGATACACATACACTATGGCTTCAAACCACCACCCCCTTTCCTGGACAAATCTGACAGATCAGGCTAGCCCTCTGTGAAAGTAATGGTTCATAACATTACTTTAGGTTCCTTCTATCTCTGATCCCCTGATTGAGATCACAGAGTTATGCAAAGGTTTTTGTGTATTTTGTGAATAGCATGTCTGTGTCTTAGAAATGATCATGAAGTAAAAAGGATAATTCACTTCGTGCATAGGTCGCAGCCATACCAGGCAAAATTAACCTAGTTTATAAGAACTACCAGCCTAATTTGCTCTTTATTTATACAGCGAATTCCATGCCTTAGTCCCTCCTGTGAAGTAAGTGGTACATGTGGCCCTCTAAATTGTACTATCCTGTAGCCAGTTTACTGAAACCTTAGGGACATAGGCTGAGAGCTATCAATAAGATGTTTTATTCTCAATCTGAGGGGAATGGTCTTTTAGCGAGAGAAAATATGTTCTGTAAACTAGAAAATATTCTTTGTCTCAGGAAAATCAGACCCAAATTTCAGTCTTTTATCTCCTGTAGAGGATGACACCTTTTGCTCTCTCTCCTTTTGCTGTTGTATTAAATTTTTCTGAGGTTCTATTCATTACTCTGGATGCTATTCGATAATAATACTGTTATTTCTTTTGACTGTGTTCCAGGAAAAACAAATAATATCATTTTTTTCTGTTGTTTTCATAGGTCTTGCTCCTGTTAATGAAACAATTATTCTGAGATTGAATATAAAATACTCCAAACCAAGACAAAAATAAATCAAGAACTAGGATATATTGAGAGTGTGCTGTATTTTTACAACTATGCAAGGTATTATAAGTCCTCGAAAATAAAACAAAGTCTTGGCTGTTGGGAGTTTATAAAAGAACCAAAAACGAAATGATGATAATACTTGTGAAAAACTTTCCTTTCGCTACAGTCATATAAAAATTATTGCCTTTTCACTGCTAACTCTGAATTTCAATTGTCTGCTTTCAGTCCAACTACCATGCTGCTTCATTCTACCATTTAGTAATTGTTGGTAACTGTCAGTTTTATTGGCTGGTGATTGATTTCTCTGTATACGATACTACCATGCACCATGGGGGAAGACGGTCCATTATGATATGTGTAGATAAAATTGGATTGAAAAGCAATGATATGGGTACTTCCTCTGTCCACAGACAAGTTTTGCGTTATTTGCAATTGTGAAGGAGATATTTTTATGCATTTATTATCCTGAGAATGGTGAAGGTCAGGTATGAATTTTAGTAGAAATTTTTTTTATTTCAATAAGTCAAATTTGCCTAAATTTTTATAAACATCAGCACTTTAAATAGGAACATAAAATAAGGATTTTTCTCATATTTCTTATTTTAGAGGCTTGGTTCATGACATTAATTTAGGTTTCTTCCATCCCTGGATCAATGACCTCTTGACACCTACAAATAAATATATCGATATCTTTGAGGCAATTCTTATGGAATACACATTAATCTCTCTATCTTTCAATAAAGACCAAATGTGTATTATCTGACATTTCCAGTTGGAAATAATTAGGTAACTTACTTCATTGCATTGTTTATAAAGAATCTATTTTTAACAAATCACCATTAAAAATCGGGTGGTATAATTACAGAAGAGAAGGGACATATTTATGAATCCAGGGAACAAAGTTTGACACCCTTGTGTAAACACCAGGAAAATTTGGTCTTCCACATCCATGGCCCCAGCTAACAATGCCAGTCAAAATCCATTTTCCATCACTTTCTCTTCGACAAGATAAAGGTCCACCTGAATCTCCCTATACAGAAAGATAACATAAATATGAAGTACATTTGTCCCATGATCATCAATTTAATTATAAATGTTGGACTGTGTTCAAAAGTCCCATTCTGACAATGGCTAATCTCTTTGCAGTTTGAGAAGTGCCAAGAAATAATGTGAAACTTCTAATGTCATTTTAGAATTATTCTTTTAATAATCACAAATCTGCATTCAAGAAATTTGATTCTTTAGGCAAAAGATAACATTAGAAGATTTTTGCAGACAAAAACAACTCTTAAATACCTTTCAATGAAGAATAAACCTCAGGGTTGGCAGCAGTGCTATTAGTCGCGCTAGTACTACTCATAGTAAGGGCTAGCGTTTATTTAATGTTAGGTATGTCCTCAGTGCTGTTTGGGGATGATTTAACCCTCACAAGCACCTTACGAGGCATAATTTATCTTAGAAAGTTGATTTCTATCTCTGAGCCGTGTGACTTCAGTGGGTGGCTCAAGATCCCCAGGGAGAAAAGGAAAGGAGACCCTGTTTTGTTAGCTTGGTTCAAGGAAGCAGCCCTAATGACCACTGGCTAGCAGTTCTACAGATAAATCAACCTCCCTTGAGAGTCCCTTCTGATATCTCAATTCCACAAAGCAAAGGCTCACATAATTCAAAGTTTAAACATAATTTCTATAGCTTCAATTCTTTAAATTGTAATGTCTGGTTTTATTTTCCTAGTTTGGAGTGTAGGCCAAGTTGCAACTTACTCAGTAACAAACATAAGAAAGCCGTCCAAATTTGTCCTGTTTCCCACTTGCACAATTTACCTGATTAGGTAAATTCTGACTAAAATGAAAACAGAGGTCTTTTATTTAATTGCTACCATACCAACTCTATTAACATTAAATCTAATTTAATGCATAAATCCTGATGGCCATGTGGAGCAGGGCTCTGTAACCAATGAGCTGCGAGAAGCATGCAGAACATAGCAGCTATAGCATCAGAAGGCAAGGGTTCAAATCCCAGCTCAAACCTTTACCGTTTCAGCTTGTGAGACCTTGGTTAATTTACTAACCATCTCTGTGCCCAGTTTTCTTTTTTGTAAAATGAGGATAAAAGAATGATTGGAATGAATTTTCCTAAAGGACCTAACAGTGTTTGCCACAAAATAGGAGGTCAAAAGATGGATAAAATGGGTTTTATGGCATCGTGGTTAAGATTGTGGAAAGATGTAACAATAGCTCCCCCGTCCTCCTCATTCTCTAAACCATCTGTTTACCCTCTGGCAATCATGTATTCCTATTCTCCATAGATTAGACTCTCAGGCTTAGAGAACTGTCCCCCAAAAGGTGACTGCCAACTGTACCTCTGTCAGGGAACCGGAGGCCTGCACACACATACAGTCTACCGCCTCTTCCATTCCACTTTTCCCCCCAGCCTGTGCCTCAAAGAGTAAGTAAATGAAACCCCTGTGCTTTCAGAAGTTAAATGGCTGCTGCTAAGGAAACAGGTAACAACCCTGGAACATGGTGGACATGTGTGTTTCTTCGTATTGCTTTGCTTTCTATTGGGGGGTGGGGTATAAGAAAATTATGGCAGAATGAGAATGGAGGATGCATGCTGGCCTCATTCTCTAAAATTTACAGAAAAATACCTCAGGGATAGAAAACTGAATTCTATAGAAACGGTTCATTGAACACTTCTCCTTGATCTTAGGCAAGTGGATTGTAATTAGTATGAGAAACTCAGATAAATTAAGGGGAATACCTGCCCTAGTTACTTCCCTGTGTTACTCAGATTAAATGGCAAAGCACTGATGGAAAGCACAGGTTGTTGGGCAAGGGAAAGATATGAGGACTTACTTTGCAGGCATCTTTCTTGCCTGATACTACGCCTGCACACAGCATCCGTGAAGTGATGATCCCGTAGGTGGAGACGCAGAGGGTTTGATCAATGAGCTCCACCTCTGCTTGCTGCAGGACAGGGGAGCCTTTATTATCTGGAAAGGGCATCAGAAGGAGAAATGCTGATAGTGGTAATACTCAGTCAGGGCTTCTTTTGAACAACTAACTCGCATTATCTCCTTTTATTCTCATAACAATCCTTTGAGGCAAATTCTACTGTTATCCCCATTTTGCTGATGAACAAGTGGAGGCTTAGATTAAAATCTTGCCCGGGGTCAGGCACAGTGGATTGTGCCTGTACTCTCAGCACTCTGAGAGGCTCAGGCAGGTTGATTGCTCAAGTTCAGGAGTCCAAGACCAGCCTGAGCAAGAGCGAGACCCTGTCTCTAAAAAAATTAGCCAGGCATTGTGGCCGGTGCCTATAGTTCCAGCTCTCGGGAGGCTGAAGCAAGAGAATAGCTTGAGCCCAGGAGTTTGAGGTTGCTGTGAGCTGTGACGCCATGGCACTCTACTGAGAAAATATGACAAAGTAAGACTCCATCTCAAAAAAAGAAAGAAAGAAAAATCTCGCCCAGTGGCACATAGTTAGCAAGTGACACCAGAATTCAAACCCAAGGAATGACTCAATCACTTCAGCCATGTCCTTCTGTCCTCTGGGAGGAGCCTGTCACACTCCTCACCACGTCCTTCTTGCTTTCTGCAGGGTGATGAGTCAGCACCCTACAGCAATAGTTTCTACAAATATTTGCCACTCAGGAGGCTTCTTAAATGGAACCACATAACTGATATATGGGAGTTTCCAAGAAACCATAAAAACTTACCAGTTTGGATATAGACCTTCGCTTTCTTCCCAACCTGTCTGTCTGAGATGATTCAAAAAAATAAACACACAAACACACACATATTCATGCTTATAAAGAAAACGCCTCTGATGAGTTGGCTGGATAGACACTTTCCTCTTGTGCTTATCTGACAATTTAATTAAGGCACTGAGCACAGCAACCTATTAAGGTTGTAAGTGTTCAGACAGTAAGCTGCCTTCCCGCTGGGACCCTGAGACCTCAGCGGGCCCAAACTGGAATTGAGTGTTATGACTTCAGCAGCTAAATGACAGCAGCGAGCATTCGCCCACAGTGCATCTCTGAGAATGGCAGAGAGAGGCCACGGGTTAAGGTGCATGAGTTACAAACACTATATCTGTCCTAAACACTTGGAAAGGACTGCAAAGGCATCTGAGGAGACTGGAAGAGCAAGAGAAAGTGCTATTAGCACTAACCCGTGGGAAGATGTTGGCAAAACTTTGGATTTGTCCCTTCACTGTATATTCAGAATCATCTATGAATCCTGGACTGTGGAAAACCTTGGCAGGACAGTTGTAGGAGTTCCCTGCTATCCCGCCTATTGTGCATATTGAAAAAGATGTTCCCTCTGGGTGGAGGAGTTGCAAAAAGGCATCCCCTTTGGGTGGACCAATTCTAGGCTAGTGTAACCCTCAGGCCTGAATTTGTAGTCTAGGGAAGTAAAGGAAGCCTAGAGTTCAGCTCCTCTCCCATCCTGAGACCAGGTGCCCTGGTGCAGGATGTACATACATGATCCTACAGACAGTTGTCTATGAGCTGACACAGTGGGATGTGCATGTGTGTGCCTTCTCTTTCTTAAGAATGAATCACCTTGGATAAAAGGGAACCAAAAATAAGGAGAAAAATTGTTCCTCTATAAGGGCAAACCTAGCAAACCCTTCGGAGTTTGAAAAAGGCCTATACCATCTAGTTGGTCCTGCCTGGCTCAGACATCCTCCTGGAGCAGCTAAACAGCATCATCAAGCAGGAATAATAATACACTTGTCCAATCCAATCTTTCAGAGTTTTCAGGAGGCCTGAAGAGATGACATACACAAACCGTCTCCATGGAGCACTGCATCAACACAAGTTAGAATTCTCTGCCATTAAGGGCATGACTGTTCTTTCCCGCACACACACCTGCTTCGTGCCTTCGCCCCCAGCCAGTGACCCAGCACTTCTCCCCACTGCGCACTTTCTGGCTGGCAGGAGGGATGCATATTGGCTGAATGAGCTGTTTCAGGCCCTCGGGCCAGGCAACACTGAGCTGCAGCAGAGCAATGTCATAGTCAAAGGTCTGACTGTTATAGTACTCGTGGACCACAATTCTTCTCACCGGGGAGACAAACTTGGCATTTCCCTGCACATGCATCCCCAGATGGGCAGTCCATGGGGTGGGGTCTGACAGCCTGGAAGAAAAGGAATGAAGCAAAAAGTTGGTAGCTTGAAGAACCCATGGATTTTGGAAGCAAGCACTCTAGAGAGAGACAAAGGCCTGGCTTTCAATGCCTAGTCACAGCCACTGACTCTGTTTAGAGATGTGGCAAGAAACAATTCTGAGCCTCTTGTCTCCTTAGTAAAACCAGAGATGAAATAGGCTTTGATGGGGTGGTAAAGTATAGCTATGTTCCAGAAAACTCCCTCAATAATATCCTAAGGAAATGCTTAGAAATGTTCTTGCTGTTGGTATTTCAGGGACCACACCTACGCTGAGAATGTTGGTAACCAGAATTACATTCTTTCTATTCATGCTGAAAATGGCATTTGATGGAGATAGACAGGGCTAGGAAGGTAGGGATCTGAGGACCCTATTACTACTACTTGGTTTGAACACCAGGTCAGATTAGAAATCAAAGTGTTACAAGAATAAATTTAATGAAACTCCATGAGAACAACTAGAAGCTTTAAAGATCACTGCTCTAATTGCTCAACTGTGACAATTCACGGGGCACCAATATACCCTCCGCTGTCATAATCCTAATCTTGAATTTATGGCCTTGCTCAAGTCAGTCCTGCAGTCTCCATGTGAGGCTTCCATTTCCACCAGCATAGCAGTGGGGCTGCAGAGAATGTGGAAGCACACGGAGTGTTGTCACTCATCTCCTTGGCTGATGCCTCACTAGTGGCACTGGAGACCCAAAGGAATATTAAGGTTAACATATTATTCTTCACAGCATAAAAGAATAGTGATCAAACAGATGTGGGGCTATTTTAGTACTCAACATAAATCATATAACTTCCAGAGAAAGCAAATACCAAAATTGCATAACTTCATTATAAGACTCCACTTGAAAAAATTCAGGAGAAATGAAGAACATCTTTTACCTATGATCTAGTAGTCCCAAATAGGCTTAAATTTCAAGTGAGTTTATTTTCTCAACTTTCTTTGCACTCTTAGCTGGAAGAGCATCCGTCCCATAATAATTCCACTGGTAAAGACAGAAGAGCCCTTCCACAGCCAGTCCAAAGGACCCTGCCAGGATTTGTCTCCTAATTTAAAAAGGGCTCCCCATTGCTTTCCAGTTGCTTTCCAATGCCTGTTCTTCTCTGCATTCTCTGCACATTCTCATAGGTTTGCTCCCTCTGACTTGAAAGCTCTGTCTTATTTTCTCTTAAAAGCGTATTCCTTCTTACTATTTCCTTGGTGTTTTTTACCCTCATATAAATAATACCTAAAAAAAGTTTTGCACACAATTGGTACCCCCCAATTGAATTGATTGAACATTCCCACAACTTGAGGGCAGATGTCTGGTCTATGGTCAGAGAGTGCCTATGGAGAGTGAGGATTGGGGTGGCCTACCTGTTTCCATGGAAACAGTGGGCTGCAGAAAGAAGCCACTCCCTGGAGATGACCGAGGCTCCACAGTAGGCAGATCCGACAAAGTGGAGGCTCACTTGCCACGGCCAAGCCCCCTCCAGGGTGTCTGTGCCCCCTACGATGCGGTGAAGGCTAGAGGAACTCCTGCTGCAGCCTTTAGTCAGGCAAAGCATACATGATTTGAGGGGAGACATGGAAGAAAAACTGGAAATTATGAATGGATTAATAAAGTGTGGTATATTATGCCATGGAATACTGTTCAGCCATAAAAAGATAGAGACTTTGGGGCGGCGCCTGTGGCTCAAGGAATAGGGCGCCAGCCCCATATAACAGGGGTGGTGGGTTCAAGCCCAGCCCTGGCCAAAACTGCAGGAAAGAAAAAAAGACAGAGACTTTGCATCTTTTGTATTTACCTAGATGGCATTGAAACACATTCTTCATAGTACAGTATCACAAGAATGGAAATGCAAGTATCCAGGGTACTCGATACTAATATGAAACCAATAGAAAAACAACTACACACCCATAAGAGAGAAAAACACAAGTATATTCAACTGGGGGCAGGAGGGAGAGAAACTGGTGAGCTCTCAGCCGATGGGCACATTGAGAGGGTGTACAGCACACACCCTGGATGAAGGGTTCAACTACAACTTGAACTTTACCTTAGAAACACAATGTAACCTAATCATTTGTACCCTCATATTAATCTGAGTTTTTAAAAAAATTAAATTACAAAATAAAATAAGAAAAACTGGAAATTAAGTCAGGTTTTGTGCTGGCTGGGAGCAGACTCATCATGTAAGCAGTTTGAAATTTTCCACTTATCTACAAGAGCAAGAATATGTGTGTCTGTCTGAAACCAGACCCTATAGACCACCTCCTCCTTCCTGAAGTGCCCCAATGCAGAGCCTCTTTATATGATAATCATGTAAGAGGAGGATGAGACTGGTAGTAATAGCTGGAAAGATATAAACAGAAGCCTGTGGAGTTAGTTGTTAGGTAGAGAGGAAACTCTACGTTCCATATATAATAGAATTGAGAATCTCTTTGAAGTTACGCTGATGTAAAAGAAAGAATTTGGGAGAGATTTTGTAAGTCCAAGACAAATAAAAACCTACTACTAAGAAAAACTAGTTATCAGAACAATTATTTTGAGTGTAAATAGCATTGGGAAAGAGGTCTGATTAACATGTTTCCACATGGCCAATTAGAGGCTGAGTGACTAATAAGAATATTTGGCAATTAGTTATTGGTATTGGGACTTAGCTAAAGAAAGAACTGGCACTAGATACTGTTCGTAACATAAGGCATTGTTAACAAGTCATTCGTTGTGTTCCAGCATCTATTTCTTTTCTCATGAGCTTTTTATTTAAGAGCTCCCTGGACCAGATTTATTAGCAAGTGAATGATCTCATTATAAAAAGATGCTGTTACCAAGAAGACAGAATCCACTCTAGAGTTTTTATTCCTGAGAAACAATTTCAGACTCATGCAACAATATTTATTATTCTCTCTTGGGCCTGTGGCAACCTCTGCCAGGGGAATTACACTAAGAAAAGTAGGAAAATGAAAAAACAGATACACTGAAGAGGGAATACAGGAATCAGAAGGAATGAATTTCTACTCACTGCAGCCTTCTTCATCACTTCCGTCTGGGCAATCCACTGTCCCATCACATTTTGCATTTTGTTTCCTAAAGCAAACATCATTGCCACACTTAAAAGTTCTGTTGCTGCATGGAATACCTAAAATGAACAAAAGAAGAAATAGTTTTTCCTAGCCAGAGACAGAACTGGGTGAACGACGGAGAACCCTGTAAAGGATGGTTTAACCACAAGAGTAGCTTTGATGCTCTGGGGAAAATGGCAGGGAGAAATGAAGCACCCACAGTGAACTTCTCCCTCGCTCAAACAGAACAATTTGAAGGCAGGCAGGCACACGTGTTGAGAAGCCATCCAAGCATCTGAGCTGCAAAGGAGCTGGCCATGTCAGTGGCTTCAGGCTGTGGCCTTTTTGCTATTACCCTGTCTTATTCTCTGAGAAAGTTTGTGAGCAAAAATCACTGTCGCACTCAGTCTTTTATTTGTGAATGATAACACATTTGTTCACAACCAGTGGGAGATCTGTGTTTCTGTAGGTGTGAGAAAAGAACATGTCCCATTACAATATCTGGCAAATTTCTTTGTATCAGGTCTTCAGTATCCTACAGTCTTGAGCAGCCTTAAAAGCAAATAAGCAATGAAAATCTTACCATGTCAGTATACACATTTGAACACACACACAAACACACACATACTTCATCCCCTTTAGAATGAAAAAGGGTTCCCAAGACAAGAGACTTTATGTATTAAAACGGTGAAAGTTCCAGGAAGACTGGGACAAGTTGATTGCCCCAACCCAGCAGAGGTGTTTTGATTCTGATGTAATAGAGTTTTATAGGAAGAACGGCAGAGGGCAGAGGAGCCTTCCTACTTTGAGTGCAGTTCTGCTCATCCCGTCCGTTCTCACAGTCCCTGAAGCCATCGCAGACCAGAGGGCCGTGCTGTCTGAAGGAGCTAGTGTTGCAGGCAGGCTTTGGGCTCACTGGAATGAGAAAAGGAAGCTCATGAGCCTGAGAAAATAGCTGGGTTCTCTGATGACCAGAAGAGCCTGTTAAAGGTACAAATCATCTAGTTGACTTAAACAAAATAAAAGGCATATTCCTCAAAACTGGCATTTCCACAAGGAAAAGCAAATGTTTGAACTTTGGGTTCAACTTGAGTTTGAACCCTACCACTTGAGTTTGTCAGATATGATTTTTGCTTCTGTACAAATGTGTTAAATTGTAGTGGCTTATTTAATTACAATTAAATGTAACGTAAGTAATTCATTTTAAAGAAAATAAAAATAATAAGCTGTTATCTAAACTGAACTTGTCAACCTTCCTAAACCAAGTGAGAGTATCCTGAAACTGAGGATTTTGTCTTATTCATTTATGTACCTCAAGTCCCTGACCAAAATAGTAGGTTCTCACTAAAGGCTTGTTGTATGAATTAATGAACGTGAGATCTCAGAGGACAACAGACTTGTGGTCTGTGTGTAAGGAAAACTCTCTTTGGGAGGCGCCTGTGGCTCAAAGGAGTAGGGCGCCAGCCCCATATGCTGGAGGTGGCAAGTTCAAACCCAGCTCTGACCAAAAACAGCAAAAAAAAAAAAAAAGAAAGAAAGAAAGAAAAATCTCTTTAAATCTGTTTTATCCTAAGAGAGCCATTCCTTAAATTAGGACATACCAGTGTATACCTATCATGTAATTATTCCCTGGACTATTTTCATGAATTGCCTTTAGATCAATGACAAGCATGATATGTCATGTAACCACATTTAGAAAGTATGATTCCTTAGACATTTTGGATATTTCTGGGTTTGTGAAAAGTTATTAGTTTTATTATCTACTCCTTTTTTTTTTGCAGTGTTTTTTTGACTGGGACTAGGTTTAAACCTGCCACCTCCAGTATATGGGCCAGCACCCTACTCCTTGAGCCACAGGTGCCGCCTTTGTTATCTACTCCTGTCTTGAATGTGGTATCTCTTGTGAGGAGCAGAAGGTGGGAAAACTGGTGTCCTGAAATAGTTCATTAAACCTCTGAACATGCTTAGGTGACTCCCAGAGAACAGCTCCAAAAAAACGTCATGAGAAATTATTATCAAAAAATAGTTCTTGGACGGCACCTGTGGCTCATGGAGTTGGGCACCGGCCCCATATACCGAAGGTGGGTTCAAACCCAGCTTCGGCCGAACTGCAAAAACAGAAAAATAGCCGGGCGTTGTGGTGGGTACCTGTAGTCCCAGCTACTCAGGAGGCTGAGGCAAGAGAATCGCCTAAGCCCAGGAGTTGGAGGTTGCTGTGAGCTGTGTGATGACACTGTACTCCACTGAGGGCAATAAAGTGAGACTCTGTCTCAAAAAAAAAAAGAAATAGTTCTTATTCTAAAGTAACACTAATTATTTTTGCTTGGAGCATCATAGCAGAG
This sequence comes from Perodicticus potto, assembly GCA_963574655.1. Classification (NCBI taxonomy): domain Eukaryota; kingdom Metazoa; phylum Chordata; class Mammalia; order Primates; family Lorisidae; genus Perodicticus; species Perodicticus potto. Next base: position 9,392 of record CAUYRH010052359.1, on the reverse strand, counting down.
AATAATAATGTAAAAAAACAAAACTTGGGCGGCATCTGTGGCTCAGTGAGTAGGGCACCGGCCCCATATACCAAGGGTGGCAGATTCAAACCCGACCCTAGCCTAACTGCAATTTAAAAAATAGCCGGGCTAGCTCGGCGCCTGTGGCTCAACAGGCTAAGGCGCCAGCCACGTACACCTGAGCTGGCGTGTTCAAATCCAGCCCGGGCCCGCCAAACAACAATGATGGCTACAACCAAAAAATGGCCAGGCGTTGTGGCAGGCGCCTGTAGTCCCAGCTACTTGGGAGGCGGAGGCAAGAGATTTGCTTGAGACCAGGAATTATAGGTTGCTGTTAGCTGTGATGCCACAGCACTCTATCCAGGGTGACAGCTTGAGGCTCTGTCCCAAAAAAAAAAAAAAAAAGAAAATAGCCGGGCATTGTGCGGGGGTGGGGGTGGGGTCCCTGTAGTCCCAGCTACTCTGGAGGCTGAGGCAAGAGGATCATTTGAGCCTAATGGAGGTCGCTGTGAACTGTGATGCCACGGCACTCTACTGAGGGCAACAGAGTAAGACTCTATCTCTAAAAAAAACAAAACTTCAGTCACTATATAATGGTCAGTATTTATTTTCTTAATAAATAGAAGATTCTGTAGATGTAAATGGTCCATGAACCATAAGTTACAGGGGGCTTTTTGTTTTGTCAAAAAGTCAATAAAAAAAAGAAGGTAGAGAGTCACAGGTTATTTTTCATGAGTATTCTTTTTTTTACAATTAGTATGTTAACTGTTATTGTATGTTTATTGTAATAGTTCTTCAAGGATATGGAAAAGATTAAAAAGCATCACCATCATACTAGTGCTTGAATTAAATAAACACTCTGGACCTTTAGGAGAAAATATTGCCAGCAGTGTCACATTGTCCAGTGATTTGTCCTTCCCATATGGCTCCCAGAAACTGGAGACAGATTCAGGAAGGTGGCTCAAATAGTTACGAAAAACCAAGACAGAGATTTTCCAAAGTCATTACCAACGTGATGCCAATGCAAACTGTACAGGTTTTTCTTAAGCAACAAAACTTTCTTTTTACGTATTTACAGACAACAGTGGCGCTCCAAAAATGAACATGCTGAAAGAGTTTATTTCTGAGCGTCTCTTTAGATGGAGGATAAGTGCTTTCATAGACAATTGTGCTGAAGATTGTGGTAGACGAAGTTGTTGGCCACAGGTCTGCGCTCCCTATGGCAGAATACGCACGCCACCCTTGCCAAGACCCTAAAGTGAGCAAAATAAATGTCCCTCTCCATTGATTTTGCTGTGCAGCTTGCTCTGACCCATGTCACACGGCTGGTGTACCAGTTCCAAACACAGGCCATAAGAGCACATGGTTGCGCTCACCCCTCCTTTGCTTTTGCTGCTGCCTTGCCTGGCTCAGTGAGGAGAGGAGCCATGAAGGGGAGACCTAATCCCAACCTGAGACGACCAAGCCCAATAGGACCCAACACTAGAAGCAGAGCCACCCATATTAGCCCAGCCTACCTCAGTCATATCCCAGACAACCCACGGATGCATGATCCAGGATAAATGACTGTTGTAAGCCACTGGGTTCTGGAGACAGTGGATTAGGAGGTGATAGATGACAACAAAACCCAAGGACGCATGTCAGCAGCGGCAATGGCCCTGAGAAGTTACTTATTCATCAGAACGTCATATGAAAAGCTCAAATACCCACCACAGAAAAGTTCATCGCTCTCATCAAAGCAGTCATTTACGCCGTCACAGCGCTGGGCCTGAGGGACACACAAACCGGAGGAGCATCTGAAAGATCCAACAGGGCAGGCTACAGGCAATACAAAATAGAAAACCTTGGGTGGGCCCCTGAAAATCGCCAGACCACACTAGCAAAGAAATACAAAGTGTCAAGTGGAAGGGAGTGGAAAGGGTAGCAGTAGTGATACAGCAGTTCTCAACTTGTGGGTCAGGACCCACAGGAATTGTATTAAAGGGTGGAAGGTTGAGAACCTCTGGATAACATCAAATCCTGGCTGCTGGAATTGAAAAACAAAAATGCAGAAATAAGAAGAGGCAATCCACCAGAAGCTCTGAGTGAACCTGCACCCAGGTCACGTGCACAAGAGAACTTCCTCTAACTTCATAGCCTTGACTCAGCTAGATAGCTTTATCATACACCTGAGGAATGTGAAAGTGGCAAAGTACTGAAGAGTCCAGCATTCCTAATGTGGAGTCTGCAGACTCTCCCTGGAATTATAAATGGACTTCTGGCATCTGAGTGCTCTGTGATCATATGTGTTATTCTGTATATTTTTAATTACATTTGCAAGTGGTTTCTGTCCCAGAACAAACTGGTAACCACTGATCTTATCACCTTGGACCTAGACAGATTAGTGACTAACCTAACAATCCCAGACTCCTGGCTGATACCTCCCTGCCCATCGTTCTTTCCACTTTAGCCAAGGTGCTCAACAGTGATCCATTCTCCTCCTGATCTTGAATCACTAATCCTGAGATTATTGCTAAACAGTAGAGAAATCCTTTCTCTCTTTGTGCAAAAACAGTGCAGGAGAATGATCAGTCAGGTCAAACTCTCATACGGTAGAGTGGATGAGCCTCTGGAAAACAGTCAAGGTTCGGAAGAAAGTTAAAAAATAAGATGGCTTACTTCTTTACCTGTGACTCCACTGGAAATGAATATTCTGAAATTCAGGGGTACTATTCTGAATCGAGAAGAAAATGTTTTAGGGACTGGCAAAGAAGGACATGGTCTGAAGGAGCTCAAGTCATGTCCTCATGAACTCCTCAGTGGATAACCTTTACTTTGGCCATTTTAAAGCGGGTTGAGGATTTCCTGAGCAGGTCACTATCTACACTGTCCAGCTCTAACGACTTCGCTCAAACATTAGCATTTCTGCTAGTCACTTCCTGGCCATTCTTCCATCAATTTTCCCTGTGAGCTTCAAGTTCAACATTCTGAGGGCTGATATTTGAACTCTTTCCACCAACCAACTCACCCTATTCAGCACAGACCACAGTGGGTCATAACTGTTGACCTCAGATCCCCTGTATGTGGGCATCATGCTCACAGAGAATTATGGTAAAACCACAGCACGCCAAAAATGGGGCTCATCTTATATTTTAGAAATGATGTGAGAAATTATTTTTCAACTAGAAATAAGTCATAGAAAAAAGTTATATTATTTCTCCTATAACTTAAAATAGAGAAAGGAATATGTAATTTTATACAATATTTGTTATCTTTATTTTTATTTATTGTATATGCATGTACTATGCATTATAAGAATATATATAAAAAGAAATAGCAAAAACAAATCAGTGTTCACTCGTTAAATTTTCAACGTTTACAGTTAGAAAGCATTAGCCTTCATTTAACTATTTACTAAGGTTTTTGTAAGACTTACGTTGACTGATGTTGTAACTGCCGTATTCTACCAAAAGTGGCTTGTCCGAAAGCCTTGAACTGCACTGGAGCTGAACGTGAACCAGAGGGCTGGGCACTCGGAAAATGGTCTGGTGATCCATGTAGGAACCGCAGTACCTGAGAAGACCAGAGTGTGAGAGGACACGCAGCTTGACATTATGTCCACTGCATTCCTATGGACAGTGAGTTCACTAAGGGTTTGTTCCTTTGGGTTTCGTAGGCAGAGATGCTCATGGTAGAGTTAATGGTATTGTACAGGTGACTGGGATCAAACAACTTTTGCCTCCTCAATTTTCTGCTCTGCTAAATAGAATAATAATAGTACTATCAGCCTGTTGCTTGTCTCACCATCACTTATGATCAGAAGAAACATGTATCAGATTCTCCCAATCCTCTCTCCTTTTCCAGTGTAAAAACTGTGTAACCCAGCCTGAACAACATAGCAAGACCCTGTTTCTATAAAAAAGTAAAAAAGTATCAGGGCATGGTGGTGCCTGCCTATAGTCCCAGGTACTTGGGAGGCTGAGGCAAGAAGGAATACTTGAGCTCGGAAATTTGAGATTACAGTGAGCTAGGATCACACCACTGTATCCACCCTGGACAACAGCGTGTCATCCCCTCTCAAAAAAACAGAAGAACCTGTTTGACAACAAGAACTGCCTGCTTTTGCCTGCTTTTGTTCACAAGCCTCTTTATGGACTCAAATCTATATCTATGAGCTTAGGTTGAAAATGTGTAAGGAATTCCAGCAACCCTTAAAGCAAAAGACAACATTTTTTCAAATTACATTGAAATCTGATGTGTACTTCAGGATTTGTCCCTGGAAAAGTCCAAAGAATTAATGTCTATCTACAAAATTTTCCTATTTCAATTTTTTTCTTACCTCTCATTGCTTAGTGTGTTCCAGGTTCCTAGTGTCCTTTTGAAAAATATCACTCCTATTACTCCTGTTAATAATTATTACTGTAAGGCCGGGAGCAGTGGCTCATGCCTGTAATCCTAGCACTTTGGGAGGCCAAGGCAGGTGGATTGCCTGAGCCCATAAGTTCGAGACCAGCCTGAATAAGAGAGAAACCCCATCTCTAAAAATAGCTGGGTATTGTAGTGGGTTCCTGTAGTCCCATCTACTTGGGAGATTGAGGCAAGAGAATCACTTAGTTAGAGGTTGCTGTGAAGGTCACTGTCTACGCTGTGAACTACAATATCACAACACTCTACTGAGGGCAACAAAGTGAGACTCTGTCTCAAAAAAAAAAAAAAAAGAAATTATTACTATATTAGCACCATGGTTTGTGGAGCATGGAATATTATTATATTATAGGCCTGTGATAAGTTAGGCCACTGCCCTGTGTAGGCAAGGCTCTTCCCATGGTGAAATATGCTGGGTTTTGTTTTTCTAATTTTTTCTCAAACATAGGATCTCACTATGTTGCCCAGGCTTATCTCAAACTCTGAGACACTCTGCCCTCGGCCTCCCAAAGCCACTGCACTCAGCCCAAACCTACAAGGTATTGATGAGAAGTAGAGAGCAGACACAACACTTGGGGGTGACATTCACCAATGGAACCTGTTAATGCCAATCACTCTAGGCTCCCGACACTTGGGAACCGTCATGTTCCATGGATCAGGTGGGGGCATCTGGGAACACAGATAATCTATGATTTTAAGGCTTGGAGGAAAAAAATATTTATGTGTTATTCCGGAAGAGTCTTTCACAATTGGCTGAAATTCAGGAACTGAGGAGCTAGAATCCAAGGAAGAGACAGCAGCTGCAAGTGGCTGCCTGGATAAGCAGGAGCAGGGTGTAAGAGGCACTTACTTGGTTCCAAAAATTCCAAGCTGAATTTTTGGAACCTAGAGTTTACTCTAGGTGGTTATCTTTAGCTAAGAATCCTGTGCTCTGAAAACATGATGATTATGTTATCTCATGATATATTACAATTTTCTTTGTGCTCGCCATTAATGTTTTGTGGAGTTCTCTTGCATTTTAAGGGAAAATCAAGAGGAAAGAGATGTTAGCTTTCATGCTTGAGCTGGAGTTTAGATGGGGAGAGAATGCCACAAGGCATGATGATGGCTTATAAAGGGAACATTTAAAAAGTGAGAGAAAAAGTATCCAATGTACTCAGCCCTCCTATGAAACTAGTTTATAGCTTTCATATGAAAGCTATAACCCAACTATAGCTCAAGAATATGGGGAAAGGGGCAAGGGAGGGGAGGGGAGGGGGGAGGATGGGTGGAGGGAGAGTAATTGGTGGTTCAACACTTATGGTGCATTTTAGGGTACAGGTGAAACTTACTAAATGTAGAATATAAATGTCTGAACACAATAAGTAAGAAAATGCCATGAAAGCTATGTTAACCAGTTTGATGAAAATATTTCAAATTTTATGTAAAACCAGCACAGTGTACCCCATGATTGCATTAATGTACATAGCTATGATTTAATTAAAAAAAATAAAATAAATAAAAAATAATTAAAATAATGGCATGTTTTGAACTCTAAAAATAAATAAATACATAAATAAAAATAAAAAGCGAGAGATCGGACATATAGCAGGAGCCAACGCAGACAAAAAGACTCCCAACTGGAAGAGGAAGTAGTTTTATTCACCGGCTGGGAGATTTGGCAGACTAGGATTTCCAAAACCGAGCCCACTGACTCAATTTCTGGCCTTCCTTTTATACATTTATAGGGGCTGGATGCACGTGAAAATCTCGTGCTTCAGGGAAGGTCAGGCCGGCACATGCCCTTGGTGCATGGCCGCCCAGCCTCAAAGACAACAGAAGGTCAAGGAAGTTACAAGGTTACTAAGTGGGTTCAACATGCATCCTCTGAAAGGCATATAGATAACAGGAACATGTGCCTGCAGTGGGGGTTGTAACTAGTAGCTTTGTACTTACCACAGACTACCTGGCTAATGAATGCCTGCACAGAGTGACGGGGCAGAGTCTAGTTCTGCTTCACTCCCCTGCCTCATGGTCACTCAAGGAGAGTCCATTTATATGTACAGACATACCACAAGTAAGGAAACTCAGATATAAAGAAGAGAAGTAACTTTTTAAAGTTAAATTAACCAGTAAGTAGAACCAGCATTTGGACACCTGGTCACCTGATAGTAAACCCTAGTGCAGCAAAGGCCTTCCCCTCAGGAGTTTTGCTCTACAAAAGCTTTGTAGGAAGGCCATGTATTTCTTCAGCAGTCACATACTACTTTCCAGCTGCCCTGAGCATGTGCACCCTTCCCAGGCTCTCAGAACTACTATGAAGCGACCATTAGTCTTCCTTCAGTCAGCATTACTTTTTCTTCCCTGCCTATTGCAGTCCCTATTCCCTTAGGCTAACCTCTTAATTAGCTCAATTAGAGTCTTTCCTTTATAGATGAAAAAGCTTGATAATGGGAAGGATTGGCATTTTAAATCCTGAGGGTACAACCAGCATCTGATAGGATTTCAGCCAGACCACAAGACTACTTGAAAAAATTGGCCCTTCAGGGAAAATATTTGGGTCAGGGAGCTTTCCTGGTATGAACTGGGAGGAGACCCTACTTTCACTTTTGCAGCAGCAAAGACAGCCCGGGTGGTGATGGTATGAGGTAGGGATTAAAATAATACCTCATTTCCAAAACACACCTCTGTCACAGACTTACATTTTCAGAAAAGATTTATAAAGGTAGCTTTTCTGGATCTTTGTTTTAATTAAATACCAAAACCCAATATTGTTTAAACCTTAGAGCACATTCTATGATGTTTATTCATTCAATGTCATTTTGACAATAATTTTACTATTCATATTAATCGTAGCTAATTTGGGGGGTGTATAACTGAAAGGGCCCGTGTGACGCCATTTGGCTAATGGGGTCCATTTTGCAGGTTGCTGTGTAATTTGCGGTGTAATTGTTAGTTCTGTAACTTTTGGTTCCTGGCACCAGCCCCGCTTGACCACCCTCACCGGTTTCCTTGAGTGCTTACCAAATAAACAAACCCTTTATTAAGTAGGAAACATTACCTATTTCATAGACTGAACATCAAAGAAGTTAAATAATTTGTCCTAGTTAATATAGCTACTAAATGACAAGGCTGGGAATTTGAACACAGGTCTTAGCATTCCTACATAACACACCCTCAATTCAATTTTACTCCCCAAAGTAGTATAATCTTAACATTTTAATAATGGGTCTGAGAATGCCTATAAATCTGATTGGCCCTATTCCAATGAAGAGAATCAATTATTATTTTGCAAGTAGTCTGTATAAAGGGACTGAAAGAAGTTTGCTTAGGAAAAGCACTTAGAAATGGAAGATTTCACATACAGAATAACAATGAGCAAAGAAGTAGCAGGTAAATCCTTTAGCCTAACAGGATTCTTCTCTGAAAGGAAACTGAGAAGTTATTTTCTTTGCTTCAAGACAGAGCATTCCGTGTTTTTGAATACCTATTCAATACCTTGTACAGCTTTAGAAGCGAATAAACAACAACCAAAGGATGAATTAAGACTGAGAGTGAGGACTTCCTGGGTTGATTCAGGAAGCGCACCCACTAGATTTCTCTGGGTTTCTTTCTGATCCGCCTCCGCCCATTTCCCCGCATCCGGGATTAAGCCAAGCCAATCAGGACTGTCTTGAGACCGCACAAAAATGGCAATGGTCTCTGCTTTTGTACCAGCTGAACCCCAATTTATTATTTCCCCTCCCTCTAGCTCTAGGATTTGATAATGTTATCTGTGATGTCACAGATACTGTACTTTGGTGAAGTATAGAAAATACGCACCGGTAGGCCACAGCATAGCATGGTAGAAGGGGGAAGGAGCCTTAAGACGTGGGGTAGAATCCTGTCTCAATCTTTCATTGAGTGGTCTTGAGCAAATCACTTAACTCCTCCTCAGTTTCCCTGTCCAATGCAACCTCTTTGGGGACAAGGGCCCCATGCCTGTGAACCTTTTGTCAGATTCCTCACATAGGGAAATCACTTACATGTGCTCGTTAATCTCCCACCATCCATGCTCACAGCTTTTCTCGCTCTTCTTGGTTATTGAATAGTTATGGAATTTCAGTGCTATGCCAAGAGTTGACAGGGGAGTCTGTGAAAAACAAATACTAAGTTTAAAAAAATGCTTCAATCAAAATGCATGTTTCACGCTAAAATTTCATTGAGTACTCATTCACTTGACTTGTTTTAAGAGTATTCTACTCCTGGTGTCCTGTGGCCCTTGGTGGAGTAAGCCTGTTCTTCTGAACAAAGCTGGCCAATGTAGAGAGCTTAAGAGAGAAGCCAGCAGCTGGTGCTCATGGAGCAGCTACTGGGCCCCAGGCAAAGCTGGGTGATGGGCTGTACCTCCTGGTTTCAGTTTCTTTAGATGAACTTAACTTTGAAAACACCCACTGGTTAATGAGCAAGCATTTTCCTTGTTTGATGTAAATAATGACACGGTTTATTGGTTTATTTAAGTCATCATTCAGTTTCTTGAGATAAAGGAGAAATGAATCAGTATCCTCTTCATGTTAAACCTGGGTATTTCTGAAGGCTGTTCTGAGTCACCCCCAGGTGTTGTCAGAAGCAGTCAAACAAGAAAGAGCTTCCTATGCATTTGATCAAACATGCACACGCACATGCACCCGCATGCGCGCACACACACACACACACATACACACAATGCAAGTGATCTGTTCGTGCACCCGCATGCACACACATACACACAATGCAAGTGATCTGCACGTGCACCCGCATGCACACACACACACACACATACACACAATGCAAGTGATCTGCACGTGCACCAGCATGCACACACATACACACAATGCAAATGATCTGTTCGTGCACCCGCATGCACACACATACACACAATGCAAGTGATCTGTTCATTGCATTACGTGATATGCACATACATTCTGACCAATATGTTAGAGTTTGCTTTTTGATCTTCACTTTGACCCAAGAAACATTTAAGAGAGGGT
>CAUYRH010052357.1:0-27008 GCA_963574655.1 Perodicticus potto | reverse complement strand
AACATTCAGTGGGGAAAAGATTCCCTATTTAACAAATGGTGGTGGGTGAACTGGCCAGCGACCTGTAAGAAGACTGAAACTGGACCCACACCTCTCACCATTAACTAAGGTAAACTCTCACTGGATTAAAGATTTAAACTTAAGACATGAAACTATAAAAATTCTAGAAGAAAATGCAGGAAAGACTCTTGAAGGAATAGGCTTGGGTGAATATTTTATGAGGAGGACTCCCCAGGAATTGAAGCAGTATCAAAGATACACTACTGGGACCTGATCAAACTAAAAAGCTTCTGTACAGCCAAGAACATAGTAAATACAGCAAGCAGACAGCCCTCAGAATGGGATAAAATATTTGTAGGTTCTGCCTCCAACAGAGGTTTAATAACCAGAATCCACAGAGAACTGCAACCTATTAGCAAGAAAAGAACAAGTGATCCCATCTCAGGATGGGCAATGGACTTGAAGAGAAATTTCTCTAAAGACAGGCGCATGGCCTACACACATGAAAAAATGCTCACCATCCTTAATCATCAGAGAAATGCAAATCAAAACTACTTTGAGATATCACCTAACTTCTGTAAGATTAGCCCACATAACAAAATCCCCAAACCAGAGATGTTGGCGTGGATGTGGAGAAAAGGGAACACTTCTACACTGTTGGTGGGAAGGCACACTAATACGTTCCTTTTGGAAGGACATTTGGAGAATACTTAGAGATCTAAAAATTGACCTGCCATTTGATCCTATAATTCCTTTACTGGGCATATACCCAGAAGACCAAAAACCACATTATAACAAAGATATCTGTACCAGAATGTTTATTGCAGCCCAATTCATAATTGCTAAGTCATGGTAGAAGCCCAAGTGCCCATCGATCCACAAATGGATTAATAAATTGTGGTGCATGTATACCTTGGAATATTATGCAACCTTAAAGAGAGATGGAGACTTTACCTCTTTTATGTTTACATGGATGGAGCTGGAACATATTCATCTTAGCAAAGTAGCTCAAGAATGGAAAAAATAGTGTCCAATGTACTCAGCCCTACTGTGAAGCTAATTTATAGCTTTTATATGAAGGCTATAACCCAACTATAGCACAAGAATATGGGTAAATGGGCAAGGGAGGGGAGGGGATAGGTGAAGTTAGGGTGAAGGGAGGGTATTGGTGGGGCCACACCTGTGGTGCACCTTAGAAGGGTACAGGAGAACCTTACTAAATGCAGTATACAAATGTCTCCATACAATAAGTAAGAACATGCCATGAAGGCTATGTTAATCAGTTTGATGAAAATAGTTCAGATTGTCTATGAAACCAGAACATAGTAAGTATAGCAAGCAGACAGCCCCTCAATTGCACTAATGTACACAGCTATGATTTAATAATAAAAAAATAAAAAAATTCTGAATAATGATAATAATGTTACTAATAAAACATAATTTTCAGGTACATAGTATTTTAAGAATGTGGTTTACTTTTCAACGAACTTTATAGTGTTTATTATATTTAGTTTTAAAAAATATCTAGTGATATAGAAATATGTATATTATTATGTTGAATATACCATGAAGACATTTTATCCCCAAATGACTAAACAACTTTCTCATATGAGTACAGATAGAGAGATTAGTGCTACAACCTAAGACTAGAATGGATGCTTTTGGGATTGTCATCCATTTGTTCGTCATAAAATTAAATGACTGTTAAGCTCTTTGACAGTAGGGAAGAGTGTGTTTAAATTTTTATTACAGTGCAAACAGTACAATATATTTGCACTTTGAACTTTTTTTAATTAAAGAATCTGTCAGGGTGGTGCCGGTGGCTCATTGTGTAGGGAGCCAGCCCCATATACCTAAGGTCACGGATTCAAATCCCGGTCTCAGCCAAACTGCAAAACAGAAAAATAGCCGGGCATTGTGGCAGGCGCCTGTAGTCCCAGCTATTCTGGAGGCTGAGGCAAAGAATCGCCTAAGCCTTGGAGTTGGAGGTTGCTGTGAGCTGTGTGAAGCCACAGCACTCTACCGAGCACCATAAAGTAAGACTCTGTCTCTACAAAAAAAAAGAATCTGTCAGTATGAAGGCATGGCTTAATGATCACTGTTTAGTGTATCTGCCACCTATTTTAATGTTTATCTTTTCCTGCTATAGGCACACAAGAGTGAGGATGTCTCCTGTTGTATTGTTTTAGCATTATCTCTCAGCAGGCCATTTCTGCAGTTTCAAGGAAAACATGAAAACAAACTATGAAAAACTCCAGCATTATTCATAACCCAGAACTTTATTGTTGCACTATGGGATTATCCATAGGTTTTTCTTCTTGATCAGAATGCCAAGAACTGTGATGTGTCTTTCAGTATTTTAGTACCTTTTGGAAATGTATTATAAATGCATTATCCAAATTTGGAAGATTTCTCTCTTTTCAAATTCCAATGATTTTTGCTCACTTGAGTGCCATGTGTTTAATTTTCCTTTGTGGAATAAGACTTACTTTTAATGTCTTCTACTTAAATTGTTTGAGTTTCAAGAAGATCTAGGCTTATTAATTAGTCTTCCAGGATTCGGTGGTCAAGGTTGTATTCCCCCAAGCTGGTCCCTTCACTGTTTCAGAAGTGGTAGCTGTATTCCCTTCTCAGCCTTCATTTTCCAGACTAAGAGTCCCTAACTCTTTAGTCTGTTTCTCTGAGGACATGCTACACACATAAATCAGTCTTGCAAGGAAGCTAAAAGAGGTAATTATTATTTGCATTTTGGGCATTTAAAAACTCAAAGCTCAGAGGTGAGAATACTTAATTCTAGCTACTTCACCAGATTATAAATTTCTCCTGGGAATGCATTTTCTTCTGTTTGTTTCATCTATATCTCTACTCCTTAAGATTCCTGTGATACAACCATACAAATAACCCTGACTCTAGGGCTCTGAATAAGAAATACATTAGGACCCATCAATTTACTAATCCCAATTCTAGTTACTAGGTCTCTCTCAGTCCGAGAAAATAGAATTGTACTATTATCTAGGGGATTATTGTAGCAAGATAAAAAGTATGTTTATATCACTGAAGTGAGAAATTCACTTTTACTTCCTGTATTACAAAAGTATTTAAATCTGAATTATCTGGATCCACGCCTACCTGTCTTAAGTGATGTAGGTACAATACAAGTGTTCTGAGAAAGATCATCTTCCTCAAAGTGAATGGCTTCCTATGGTTTAGTTGCTAGTGAAGGACAAAACAGAACTTCTCTACAAGGTCTTTTTTAGCATTTAACCGAATTTAAAATTGTTTTTTCCTCCCTTCTTCTTTGGCCTCAGAGTTACATTTTAATTACAGTGCAATAATTTGAGGAACTTTGGTAATAGGGAAAACTTTTAGACCTTTTGTTCTTTAGTGCAGTCAAGGGAAACCTCATTAGAGAGGATTTTATTAGTTAGCAGGGCTTTGAGGTTAATGAGCTGTGAGTGATAATATATAGTAGTAATCCCTCCTGGCAATAACAGGTTGTATTTTATACATTCCTTAATCCCAATAGGAAAAGAGGTGATGGGAGAGGGTGAGAAGGAAATCAATTTAAGGGGCTTAGGGATGTTTCAAAAATCCCATTCTTCGTATGAATCATAATTGAAAACTTCACATGTTCAAAACAGAGAAGTTAAAAATTGAATGAGTATTAACTCTTCTCCATAAACTAACTTCAGTGACAAAACAAGGAGCTGTGTGTCTCCCAATATGGATTGAATGTGGCTTCCCAGTGTTTGGCTTCATAGGGACTGATTTTCTTTGACTGTCACAAGAAGGACCCAAGCAAGTTTGGAGTCCTGAATCTTGGATCAATTTTAGAGGTGGAGGGATGGCAGAATGAGCAGAATGGTGATAATATGGGGAATCCTGAGCTGAAGGCAATTTTAGAAATATAATTTATATCAGTTAATTCCAAAGTGGAACTAGTAAAATGTACTAACACTTTAGTAAAATGTACTAAAGTGTTTCATTGGATGGCTCTATTTTCTGGGAGTGTTACAGGAGTCCATAAGAGCCATTTCCGGCCCAGCCTATTTGGTATTTTCTTTATTGCTTGGGACACTTTAACAACCTACTTAGTTCATGCCAGAAGTTTGAAGAAACAGGGCTTCCTTTTTAACCAAGTTTCAGAGCTCCGTTTGCTGAGCCATGAAGCTACCTTATTTGTGGCTTTAAACAACTTCATACAGAGAAAGGAAAGGAAAAAAAATTAAAGATGAATTCCCTTTCGCCCCCTTTGCCAGTTCTGGTTTTATTGGTCTGTATCCCTGCATCACAATCAATCCTTTATAGTCTTAAAAAAAAAATAAAATTTAGAATCTAATCTAATCTTTCCATTTTACATCATTTCATTTCTTCAAAACCCTCTGTTTGAGCCAGGCTGAAAATTTACACTCATCTTCACATGAACAGAAATTTCCACCTTTGTTCATTAGGTTCATGCTGCCTGGTAGTTCTTCTTCACTTCTAGTTCTGAGGTATCTGCCTTTTCTATTTCTCAGATCTACCTTAAAAAAAAAAAAAAAGAAAGAAAAAGAAAGTAGTCATCTTTACCTACTCCATGAAATCTTCCTACTACTTCCTCTAGGAAAAAAAAAAATCTCCTTTATCTCTTTAAGTACTATTTCTGTGAATATGTCTAAAAGTATTTTGAAAAAAATTTTGGAAGTGCTCTGTAATTCAAAAGTGCTTCTAAAATTATTGACACTGTAGTGCCTTGTTCATAATATGTATGGTATTTTAATGCTGAAAACATATAGAATCATCTCAGGATGAAAGATAATTCTACCAATCAAATGGATTTTACATGGAAAAAAAGCAAAATCATTTTCTTCATCATTATTATTTTACCATAAACACATGAATATTTGATTATGCACCCATCCCTTAGATCATTCTTGGATGAGTTTGAGAAACTATTCTTATAAGGGAAGATTACTTAATCTGAGAAACAGTTCATCTAGGTCTCTCAAAAAAAAAAAAGCAGGAAATACCTCTCTTTTAACAAAGGTCTCTCTCCTTTCCAGGTGCTGGTTTCCTGAGAATACTGATCAGTGTCTCTCTCCCTTGGTTTCCTGAAGGAACCGGGCCAAAGCCTTCTTCCCAGGCAGAGCTTTCTCTACAAATTGTAATAAAGCAAAGCATCTTTCTCATTTTACTTTTTCATCCCACAGCAGGACACCAGAGACACCAAGAACACTCTGGATTGAAATGCAGGTCTACTTTGTTCTACCCAGGGAGACTGGTGTCAGGGCACATCAGGCCCATTCAGTTCTGCACTCTGGATGGTGTAATTCAAGTCCCTGGGGTGCAGGGTCAAGGCCTTTGGGCTGTACTTCTTTCTCTTTCTAAGATCTAAAGTTCAAAAGCAATTCCTTGTGTTCTACCATCTACTTGAAGTACCTCTTCTCTTTCAACTGGCAAATACCCTCCTTTTCACACTCAATGGGTTTATATTAATGCACATTTCCTGTCTTTGTTTTATCATGTTGATTTTAGATGCTTGTGATTTCTAACACACATCTACAGTGTCTACTTCATAGAAGAGTTAGATTGATTGCTGAGTCCTTTAATTTTACAACCGCATATGTTAGTTCTTAATAATTGCTGAGTCAAGACTTGATTGAGAGAATAAGCATCAATTGGCCCTTTGAAAATTACAGGTCAGCAGAGAAAATATATAAATCATTTCTCTATGGTTTTAGTGAGATAAGATTTTAGAGAAGAAAATCTAAGTGATTTGGGGCAACTTTTTCCTTTTTTCTCCCACTCATAACTCTGGGCCTTTTGGTGCTTAAAAATGAAATTTTAGGTTGAATAAGCTCGTTTCTACAATTCTTAAGTCCCTGATTTAGAATTTTATGTCCCTTGAGAGAAAGATTAGCAATAGGGTAAAATTTTGTTACCATTGCAGAGATTTCCTTTAAAAATGTGTTATTTGTTTTACTTGTCATGGATTTCTAAACTAGTTACCTAACTTTTCTGTTTTTCTCTTTTTGGAGATGGAGTCTCATTTTGCCACTCTGTTTCCTAGTGGTCTTATTCCTTAACTAGACCAATACTAGAACATTTTACTGATAGAATCACATCATTGTGTCCAGTAAGGGAGATTGTACTGGAGGCTACACTTCTTCAGAACCACGACTTGGCAAGGTTTTCAGTACAAAGCTGAAACATTTGGCCAAGGCTGCACAGTAGAAGAGATGGAGGAAAAATGTATGGAGCTGACACATGAACAAAAAATTGTGACACTCTACTCATAATCCCCTTCTTCACATCCACATACCTGCAGCCATAGCTGTCATCATTAATAAAATCTTTTGGGTATACAATATTCTTTTGTTTGTTTTATTCATTTGCCAAATTCTTTTTTTTTTTTTTTTTTTAGAGACAAAGTCTCATTTTGTCACCCTTGGTAGAGTGATGTGGTATCACAGCTCTCAGCAACCTCCAGCTCTTGGGCATAGGTGATTCTCTTGCCTCAGCCTCCCAAGTAGCTGGGACTACAGGCGCCTGTCACAATGCCTGGCTATTTTTTTGTTGCAGTTTGGCCCGGGCCATGTTTGAACCCACCACCCTTGGTATAAGGGGCCAGCGCCCTACTCACTGAGCCACAGGTGCCAACTTCATTTGCCAAATTCTGACACTGGTCTTGTTGTTCATCTTAACATGAAGAGCAAATAGGATTGAACAAGGGAGGGGGTGCAAAGTGTATGCCCACTGTGCTATTTGCTTTTGGTCAAATGCTTTAAGTTTGTACTAAAATCGTTATTACCCACCCCCATAGTAGGAATGAAGCTGTTACCCAGAGTGCTTCACTTGAAGGCAAATAAAATTAATCTTTAACATTTTCTGAAATTAACTCACTCTCAACCCCCACTATATGGACTTCATCCCAATTACCAGTATTAAAAAATACACAGTTCTCAAATTCCATCTGTGTCTATTTCATCAAGTTTTCAGATTATTTTACTTATTTTTATTAGAAAATACTGAAAACACTATATTCAGTAAACTGTTAATGTAGAAATTTCTTGAGTTCTATTTGATCCAATCTTCTTATTCACTGAAGCTCTCCTATTTTCTAAATCATCTGTTAAGTGCTATGCAGATGTAGAGGAAGTGTCAAATGTGATGGCCTTAGAGAAAAACAATGCAGTGTTAAATCTAGTTTTGGAGAGCATTCCTCCTTTTAACACCGTGCTAACTCTCATCCATAACAATTCCTGCCACTCCATCATCCAGAGTAGATTCCATTCCTGCTGTTTCTGTACACATCTACTACTGCCATACTCATTCAAGCCACTGCCATTCTTTTCTAAGGCAATGCCCTGAATACTTCCCTTCTCTTCACACCTGCAGTATATTTGTCCAAAAACAGCCAGAGTCATCTTTGGAAGCTCCAAGTTAGATCAGTTATCTCCAGTGCCTCAAAACTTTCCAGTAAATCAAAATGAAGCCCAAACCCTTTTCTCTGGCTCCATGTTAGTTCCTCTCACCTCATATTCTACAGCACTGCCACTTAGCAGGAATACTATTTCTTAGGAGCAACATCACACAGGTCAACTGAGTTTAAGTCCCTGAGAGGAAGAATATGAACTGGCATTTTTAGAAGACCCACTGCACATCCCTAGAATAGTAATGCATGCTAGAATTAGGGAACCCTCGTTTCCCAGCCTCACTTTCCTTGCTGAGTTTGCCCCAGAACTATAAGATATCTTTTTGCTTTTTAAACTGTCAAATGTCATTTTGTCATCAGCACCTTAAACTCTTCTGTCTGCCTGGAATATGCCTGTCCCTGACTCTGTCTGGCTTTGTCCTTACTAGTTTCCTGCTAAATGCTATCGCTTTTGAGATGTTCCCCAGACCACTCCATATAATACTCTTTTCCTCACCTCATCCTTTCCTTTTAGGTCTTTCAGGTTAGCTTCTCTTATTTTCTTTTTAATAGTACTCATCACTATTTGACCTTATTTTACGTGCCTAGTATAATTTTAGACTGGAAATGAGGTCTTAAGACAATAAATGCCACATTCTAAAGTGGGATGTGAAACTATCCATAGGACTTACAAAAAGAGGTTATAGAAAACAGTTTCCAACGTTATGAGACCATCCAAATTGAGTCTATAAAGAATTTTAAGATTTTTGGAAAATGGCTGTGTAATAGTAAGTGTGAGTATAGAGACAGTTGGAGTGTTCTGGGTTTAAGCCCCTTTAGCATAAGGTAAGGCTCGGTACACATACCTCACATTTCAAATTACAAGCAAAACAGTTGCATAGAAACCTCTTTGAGAATTAAGATGTGTGCTTGGCATACACTGCAGGGCTACTGGTGTTGTGTGTGAAAGAATCTCAACTGTAAGAGAAGGGCTGGTTGTTATCTGTTCTGACAACTAGGTGAAGAAAGGTGATTGCCTTGGGAAATTTGTTGTCCTAGACTTTGAGGAGGATAAGAATAAATGAAAAATACATCCCTTGGGTCATATGGTGCCTCCTTAGATATTCTTAAACTTTTCATAGAAAGGACACAAAACACATCTAAGGAAGATTGGAGATATCCTACATTTTTGTTAGTTAATGTCTGTTCTCAACTCTTCTGCTCTTCCTTTCTTTGCTCTTAGCCTGGAAGAGTCAGCACGATCAAAGTTAACAGATGGGAAAAAGAAGCCACTCGCAGCCTGGGTCCTGGAGACAACAGCCAGCCAACTCCATTCTCCTTACATTGTGAAGATCTGGCCTGTACCTGACATCTTAGAAAAGAAGAATAACCATATCTTTAGAGGAAATGTAAGGTTTTGATTCTTACCATATCTAGACATTAATTTTCTATAAGTAGCTCTTTATTACATAAAAATCACCCCCCCATCATGGAAATTTGCCTACATTCTATTCAAGAGTAAAGTATGAAAAAAACACAGGGAAATGAAGAAATGCTTTCTCAGAAGAAGTAAGTTCTAAAATCCTATATCACTGTAGGATGATGATAGTTATAAATAATATATCATACAGTATCAAATAGCCAGGAGAGGAATATTGAATATTCCCAACACAAAGAAGTGATAAATGTTTGAGATGATGAGAATGATAATTATGCTG
Organism: Perodicticus potto; assembly: GCA_963574655.1. Taxonomy (NCBI): domain Eukaryota; kingdom Metazoa; phylum Chordata; class Mammalia; order Primates; family Lorisidae; genus Perodicticus; species Perodicticus potto. The sequence continues at coordinate 17,897 of CAUYRH010052357.1, read as the reverse complement.
ATCTGATCACTATATATTATATGTATCAAAGGGTTTCTATCTATAATTGTTTAAGGTATATCTGGCACTAGATTAAGTCTGTTTTCAAGAAGGAACTTTGTGAATATCAGTGAATAGTTGAATAAATGAATACTATTGTTGGAATGGAGTTTATTTTATGAATCTACCATTTAAGTTACTAACTGTAACATAAACCTCAGCATAATGAACTTGCATCTACAAAAACCCAGAGACTCCACCAAAAGATTCCTGAAATTGATGTATAAATTCAGCAAAGTCTCAGGTTACGAAAGCAATGTGCGCAAATCAGTGACATTCCTATACACCAATAACAAACAGGCTGAGAGCCCCATCTAAGACTCAATACCATTCATAATAGCTTAAAAAGAAAATGAAGTACCAGGAATATACTTAACCAAGGAGGTGAAAGATCTCTACAGGGAGAACTATGAAACAGGAAAGAAATCAATGTGACACAAATAAATGGAAAGAATTATCATGTTCATAGATCAGTGGAATCAACTTGTTAAATGTCCATACTACCCAAAGTGATTTGCAGAGTCAATGCAATGTCCATCACAGTACCAACATCATATTTCAAAGGTCTGGAAAAGATAATTCTGTGCCTTATTTGGAACCAGAAAAGAAATTAAATAAGCAAAGCATTCTTTAGCCAAAAGATCAAATATGGAGGCATCATATTACCAAACTTCAAACTATACTACAAGGCTGTAGTAACCAAAACAGCATGATATCGACATAAACCAATGGAACAGAAAAAAGAACTCAGATATAAAACCACCCATATACAGCCAATCGATCCTTGACAAAGCAGGGAACAATATACACTGGGGAAAAGAAGCCTTATTCAATAAATGGTGCTGGATATCCACATGCAAAAGAACAAAATAGAACCCCTATCTCTCACTACTTAAAAAAGTTAATTCAAGATGGACAAAAGACTTAAATATAAAGTATAAAACCACAAGAATTTGAAAGGGATATCTTTCTAGATATTGGCCTAGGCAAATAATATACAGAAAAGACCCCAATGGCAACCATGGCAACAACAAAAATAAATAAATGGTACTTTATTAAATTAAAAAGCATCTGTGCAGTTAAGGAAACAATCAATAGTGCAAACAGCCTACCAAATGGGATAAAATGTTTGCAATCTATACATCCAATAAAGAGCTAATAACCATAATCTACAGATAAAATAAGCAAGAAAAAACAATCTTATTTTTTAAAAATGGGCAAAAAATATGAACAGAAGCCTTACATTTTTTTTTTTTTGAGACAGAGTATCACTCTGCCACCCTGGATACAGTGTCCTGACATCATAGCTCAAATAAGCCTTGTTAAAGATGATCATAGTGCTATTCAGCAGTGATATGCAGCACTTTTTCTAGGATGAGTTCCCAGATTTAATCGTCAGATTGTTTATGGCATAGACTACTACTCAGCCATAAAAAAGAATGAATTATACCCATTGCAACAATTTGGATGGAACTGGAGGCCATTATTCTATGTGAAGTATCTAAAAAATAATAAAAAAAAACAAATGCAAATGCTACATGCATTAAACTGGAACTAACAGATGTGCACACATGTGCATAGAGGGAATAAGTCTCAGTGCACATCAAGCAGGAAAGAGGGAAGGAATGGGCTAAATCCTACCTATCAGGTACAATGAATGGTATCTGTGTGATGGGCACACTTACAACCCTGGCGAAAGCATTACAAAAGTGATCTATGTAACCAAAACATTTGTACCTCCATTATATTTTGAAATAAAAAAAAAAAGTGCATCAAGAAAACTACTTCTGAAGTGATTATAAGAATGAAACAAAACAATGTACATAAAATGCTTTAAAATAATGTTTGACCCTTAAATTTGGGGGTTATCGTGAATATAGTAATTTTTATAATTTACTTTAGGCAATAGGACACATACAGATGTCTTATACATACATAATGCATTCAAATAGGAAAACAACAAGTCTTTTAATGAATAAAAATTGATGTAAGGTTCATGTTCACTAGTTTAAAACTGGAAGAATTTGCAAAGTTGGCACAGAGAAGAGGGTAATGGGGTGGCACCTGTGTGGCTCAGTGAATAGGGTGCAGGCTCTATATACCGAGGGTGGCTGGTTCAAACCCACTCCAGGCCAAACTAGCCAAAATAGCTCCAGGCCAAAATACCCGGGCATTGTGGCGGGCACCTCTAGTCCCAGCTACTCAGGAGGCTGAGGCAAGAGAATCACCTATGCCCAAGAGTGGGAGGTTGCTGTAATGCCATGGCACTCTACCCAGGGCAACAAAATGAGACTCTGTCTGTTAAAAAATAAAAATAAAAAGTGGGTAAATGAAAGGTTTGGTGTGAGGTGTGAGAAAAGAGAAAGGAGGAAGAACCCAGGTATCTTGGAACTGCTGGGTAGATATTGTCAGTGTTGAACCTTTATATTGCACACCTGAATTAAAGCCATTTATCAAACAGTTTATAAAGCTCTTTGTCCATTTACCACTGCCTTGGGGCACCCTTCTCACTGTGCCCTCACAGTTATTTTATTCTCATAGTTTAGCTATCTATGGATTATTGGAATATTATTATTATTTACTTTTTTCTTTTATTGCATGACATAGAGGTAAAAGCTTTGATAATAAATATTCTTTTATTTCCGTGTATCCTGTCCAGTAGCTAGTACAGTATTTTACAACACGATCTGGCCCATAGAATTCTGCTGTGAAGTGGATGTTGCATATTCTGATGGCTTAGAGTAGTGCCACTGTTAAAAGTTGTTGCAGCACCTCATCAAGGAGACAGATACAACCCTCTCCTTGAAACTACAAATCACCTTAAGGAAAAATAAGAGAGATGTGTGCCCCATAACAACTCCAGCCAGAAGCCTCTGTATTACCTTAAAATATTAAGATGACTTATGCTCAATCAATATTGAGAATATCTATTTCTGCCAAATTACAAAGGAGTCTAGTATTATTTGAAATTTCCTTTATAATTAATCTGGCTTTCTGGTATGGAGAAAAAAATAGGTGGAGGAGAAAAAAAAAAGAAGTATTATATTAGTCACATAATCCCTAACAGGCCCTTAAATAAACAAGGGTGGGTGAGGAGGGACTCAGGTCATTTGAGTTATTTAAAATGAATTATTTAAACATCTCTGATAGAGCCAGTTGAAAGAAATTTGGAAATAAAGTATAATATTACCATAGAGTCATATTGTTGGTGACAAGAGAACTAAAAAAAAAAAAAAGGGAAAACATAACTGGCTGGTAATATTTTAAAGGATAACCAATGTTCACTAGCAGCTGCAGTAAGACATTAAGTAATAGAGCACAGTAATGTTAACTGCTCTCCTGGTAAATGTGGTAAATGAAATAAACCCTAGCATTCAGGGTATCATTAATTCATAGTGAATAATGACACTGGTAGTGTAAGAAGATTAAAAAGGGCATTGTAAACATTTGTGGCTGTATAATATACAAATTAAAAATCTGAGAACGGTTGCAGCTGCATAATCTACAAATTAAAAAGTGTAATAGCATGGCATTAATTACTGGCTGATCAATTCCCCCATAATTGCTGGCATGCAGATGAACAATTATTGGTCCGAAATGTTATTTGAGAAAGAGACATTGACCTTGGAACTGTAAGGAATGATACTCTGTTATAAGGTAATACAAGATCCTATCAAATTTGGTTCCAGTATTTGTAGCAGCCGCCAGCTTTGCACAGGGCTGTAATCACCACACTATTTCTTTAGATTATGGTGCCAGAGGGGTTACACATTGTTTTCTCTTTTTGAACAGAAACACCCAGTAACCTTCAGCCTTCTAAAAATTGGACCACCAGGCCTCATTTCCAAGTTCAAACAGTTTTAATAAAAATGAAATAGCAGGAGATAATGTACTTTACTCCTCTAATCCAACAGAGCAGTTTGGGAAGTTGGAATAGCAAACTTTGTTCTAATGTGAACATTCTGACCAGGATTGTGGCTGTAGATCTATTTCCAGATCAACCATTTACAGGCAGATAGCCAATCATCAGGAAACCCGTGACTCATAAACTGGCTTGATTTCGGAACTCAGAACATTTATCTTTATTCTCTATCCCTCTTTACTAACAAAGGATATAGCAAAGCTCTGCTTTGTAGACAATTTGCTGTTATCATGACAAATAAGGTAAGCAGAGCCCTTGCTACATCAGGGGTGTGGCCAAGATTCCACCCGTTAGCTTTGTTACTGCCATTCTTGATCCTGAATTGTATACAATGGGATGCCCAGGGATGACAACATTCTCAGTCCCTCCTATTCATTTATTAAATGCCACAGTCTGGATTTTGCTCACTGTCCTTCATTGAAACTGTCTTCACTGAGGTCATGCTAATTGCCAGTCTAATAAAAAGTACATTACACCTCAGCTTACTGACCTTCCTATGGAATAGGACTCTGCTGATCACTCTCTTTATCTAGTAACTCTCTCTGTGCTTAACCTTGTCAACTTTCAAGGCTGCCTCACTTTTCTTTACACCTCCTTATTAGTGGCATCAACAGTATCAACCTCATTCTCTTTCTTTCCTACACTCCATTCTTCCACACTGATGTTCTATCTTCTTACATATCTTAGAACTAAATCTTGGGGACTGACCGCCTCTTAAAGTCTCAAAACCTGCAGCTGAAACTCTACTGATCCTCAGCAGATGGAGAGCTCATCCCCTCAGATGCTCATGTGCCCTTGCACAGAAGCATGTAGTCAGAATCTCCCTCCTCCCCTAGACTAGCCACACTACATTGCCCACTCCATGTCTTAAGCTCCTAGAGCCTTCATGACAAGTCAATAACCACAACTTTTTTATATTACCCACTAGGGATGTTTTTTCCCTCAAGTCTCACTGTATCATAACATTGTTAGTCTCTTCTTTGTCTTTTACCAGGATTCTTGCCATAGAATCATATTTTTTTCTCCTCACCTTTGAGTACTGCTCTCAACACATATTTTTCAACTCATTCTCAATAGGACTGTCCACAGTCATCACTGGTCTCCTTGTATCTTGCTTTGTATTTTTACTGAGTGAGACTAAGCTTCCATTATAATCGGGTCCCTCTTACTTCTCTATCTTCTCCGTCTTTTTATTTCCAATTGTTGAGCACTTCTTTTGGTTTTACCAATTAAATCCAAAAAATAAAACTTTTTGCATGCTTACTGTATACCCAGCTTTCCGATACAACACACATTCACAAAGACACATATCTTCCACAGAAAAGGTGATTCCACAGATCCTCCTGCTTTCCGATCTTGCATGTTTGTTCCAGCAATGATTAAAAACAACAAAGAATATTTTAAACCAACTCAGCTTTATTAAAGTACCTGGCCTTTGCATACACTGTTTACTCGTGGTTGGATTCCCATTGCCTCTTTTGTCTCTAAGAAATGTCCCAGCATCATTTCTCGAGGATTACTTTCCATATCATTTCCCATGGGAATCCTTCCTTATCACCCCAGACAGAGCCCCCTTCCTCACCTCCCATCTCAAGTGCTTAGTTACCTCACTTTCCACAATGTACTGTTTGCCTAAATGGCCGTTCCACCCTCTTCTGTGGGAGATATGAGTCTTTGTAAACATGGTTTGTATTATAAACCCTGATATCCAGTAAGCATGCATTGATTTTTATTTTTTGGATATGTCAAAATTGGTAAAACCAAAAGAAGTACTTAATATTGGAAATAAAAATATAGAAGAATCTAGGGGTTGCGGCTCATGCCTGTAATCCTATCACTTTGGGGTACTGAGGCAGGAGGATTGCTTGAGACCAAGAGTTCTAGACCACCCTGAGAAAAAATAAGACCCCCATTTCTATTTAAAAAATAGCAAAGTTAGCTATGTATAGTGGTTCCAAACTGTAGTTCCAGCTACTCAGGAGGCTGAAGCAGGAGGATCACTTGAGCCCAGGAGTTTGAGGCTGCTGTGAAAGTGAAACTATGTCTCAAAACAAGCAAAAAGAGAAATGAAAAAAGAGAGAGAGAGAACTACTCTGTTGAGAAGAAAAGTCCTCCTATGCTTATGCTAAAGCAGTTAAAATGGAGATAACAACAATAATTTTAATAGCAAATGACAATACTAGTAACAGTGTAACTAGTTAACTAATAACAAGTAAGAGTAACTTAAATGCTAACCACTTTCTATATTCCAGATATGTGGTTATTCTTTTGGTGTAAATTATCTCACTGGATCTTCAGAACAGATAAATTAAATGAAATTTAGAGAGCTTTTAAAAAGCCTAGTCAGAGTCACATAGCTAGAATGTGGTCAAGCTGTAATTTGATCCATGGTTAGCTGATGCTAGAGTCCATTCCATTTGCCATTATTTATTCCACCTCTCTCATCATATGCCCCTGCCCCCACTTGCCAATACTGGTTATATTATATTTTCATTGAACAGCTCATTCTTTTTATTAAAAATACAGACTAATATGTTATTTTAGATTTGTTTAGGGACAGAACATTTATTCTTATATAGACATCCTCTTAGCCCTCAGATTAAAAAAAAATATGTTATATACTTTGAAAAGAGACTGACCTCCATGAAGGTTCCATTGGAAGCATTTTAAGCAATCACATATCACAAATACATAACAAACAAATTATCAAATAATATAGCTCCTTCTCCCAAAGTAATATTCATCAATTTCTGTACTTGACTGTTCTGTCTATTCAATACAATTATGGAGATTTGAAATACACAATAGATATTGATTCAGTCTCTCACATAGAGTCCGTTTAAAAATAAGAACTTAGAACAGCATTTTGAATAAAGCAATTTACATAAAAAATAAAGTCCAGGAATATAACTTTAGTTTCAGCTTAAAAGAAGCCAAAAAACACATAAAATTAAAGAAGCAACTGTTTTCAAGAACTTTTAATAGAATCTCCCCTTTGTGCTAATCAAAATAATTGGTGTTTCTATTATTCCTTTGGAATCTTACTATAGCACTCTTCACTAAAGAAAAGAACTCAATGGTTTAAGCCATTGAATATAATATAAATGCTTAGCATTTATATTATTTCAGGAGCTATACACAAGAATGTTATTTTCTACAAATTAGATATCAGAGTTATGAAGGCAAGTATTTCTATCACTATTCTGGAAGTTTGCACAAACTTACCATGGAAAATAATTTACTATAGAGTTCGTAAGACTGGACCTAAAAGAGAAGAAAAAACAAACAAAAAACCAGGAAGACACAAAGGGGAAGAGAATGCTATTTAAGGGTCAAAATGAACTTGCCCTCAGATTTTCCTCCCTCCATGGTAGAAAGTCAAGGACTCCACAGAGTGGAATGAGAGCATCTCTACACGGGACAAGCCTCATGTTCCTGCTTCTCTTCCAGAGAAACTAAGACTATTAGCAAATCCAATGGATCAGAAGGAAGAATTTCAGATTTCTATTCCTTTATGGGCTTCACCACAGAAATGTTTTGGTGAGAAAAGTACCCTCAAATTCAGAAAAATAATACATTTTTCAAAAACATCAAGTAATCCGGTTACTATTGAACCTAAATAATTTTGACAAAAAAATCTATTTTTTGAATAAACTAACTCAGTTTGAGTGATACAGTGTATACATGCTTCCATCAAGAAAATGGAAGTTCTGCCTGGGTGTGGTAGCTCATGAATATAATCCTAGCATCCTGGGAGGCTTAAGTGGATTGCTTAAGCTCAGGAATTCGAGCCCAGCATAAGCAAGAGTGAGACCCCCATCTCTTCAAAGACTAGAAAGGCATTGTGGCAAGTGCCTGTAGTCCCAGCTATTTGGGAGGCTGAGGCAAGAGGATCACTTGAGCCCAAGAATTTGAGGTTGCTGTAAGCTATGATGATAGGGCACTCTTCTGAGGGCAACAAAGTAAGACTGTCTCAAAAAATAAATAAGTAAATAAAAATAAAAAAAGAAAGAAAGAAAATGGAAGTTCTTCATTTCCATGGCATCATTAATAATTTTCTTAACAATCTGCCTCAGTATCCCTCCACTTCTGTAAGATTCCTCAGTATCCCTCCACTTCTGTTTATGTGATGTAGATCACTTAGGCAAGGCTCCAGCCTACCCCTCTTCCCATGACTCCAGCCTAATTCAGATAAAAAGAAAAGATGAACATGAACAAGAATAGATCATCAATTTCAAAGTCATTGATTAGAGTTACATATACTAGGTCCCCTGTCAGTCCTCCTACAGCAGGGCAATATAGAATGAGTCATGGCTTCCTTAGGCAATGGGATTTATCCAACCTGGGGAAGACCTATGAGAAGCAACTTAGAGCTGTCTGCTCTAGACTCATGATAAACATTTTTATCCCTTCAGAGTTGTTTTCTTTCTCACTTTATATATTTTTTAAAGCTTTATTTTAGAATGATAAGAAGTTCCAAAAATAGTACAGAGAATTCTCATGTACCTTTCACTCAGTTTTCCCCATGACCTTGTTGCCGATAAGCATAGTACAGGATTCCTAAGTGTTCCTTTCCATTATCCCAAATAAACACCTTATAATTACCCCTTACCAGTCAAATCCTCCCTCGCCCCTAACCTTTTGCAATCAACAGGATTTCCGCCTATCTTTATGTATGGGGGTGGTGATCATTATTTTCACAATTCATGCTTTTTTAGAACCAAGAAAAAAATTTTCTATGGAAAAATGTGTTCAGGAAATTTAGTGTGTGAGTACCTTTTATTGAAGATTTGTGATGCACTACAATATATTAAATATTCTAATTTATAAACAGGAAAGAAACTTGGATAACTTTATTCAATCTAGCTTTTTTTCAAAGACATTTGTGCACTGAACATTTTTTATATTGTTTGAATACTATGTTGCATGCTGAGAGGGGTACTCTTTAGGACATAAATTTGGAAAGAGCTGCCAACATAATCTTGTACTTGCAAGAAATTGTTCTACTCATTGTTCTTTGAACATACCATAAGCACCACCATCTGTACCTTTTTGAGTTGCATAATTTGTTTGCAATCCCTTCTTCATTTGGGGGGCTGGTTTAAGCCTAGTACCTAGTAAAAGAACCTTCATAAAATAGCCCTAGTTCTCTCTAGCAGAGTCAGCTAATAGCAAGAAATCAGATTTCCTTAGAGGTTGACATGATATCCTCTTTTCCTCTACCTCCCAGTATTAACTCTGTGACCTTGGGAAAGTTACTAAATAGTTCTGAGCTTGCTTGTTATTTTTAAAATGTAGATAATAATAAACTTATAAGAATATGGATTATTTAATTTTATAATGTATAGAAAGAGCGCAGTGCATGCTAGGACTCAAAGAATGCAAATTCTTTCAAATTTCCAGTCCAAAGTTGATTTTACCATCTGTGAATGGCTGCAGAACCAGTGACTTCTAGAAAAGCTAGATAATCTTTTACCTGAAATAGTGTGGAAAATTTGCTATCAATGTTAATTTATGCATATCCAAATAAGGTTTAAAAAGGAAAAGAAAGAATAAGAAAGTGTGTGGAGGAAGAAAATTCTATAAAGGGAAAGGACCAACACTCTACCAGAATGACTTACAGAAGTCCCTAAACAAATTTGAACTCCAGAGCTCCATCCCATTCCTAATATTAAAAACATTAATGACTTTCAGGACCTTGAGGAAAAAATACTCTAAGATAATTGTCTCATATTAATGCTTAATATTCTCTTTTTTGCCACAAAATTATTGCTGAGAATATAGCTTTTCCTTCAATCCTTTCTTCATTTCTCTTTTTTATTCTTTATTCTATCCAGGCCAATAGCATTATTTCTTGGGTAACTAAAATTACTTCCCCATCTTATCCTTCACCAATTCAATCCTCACATTACAGCAAAGTAGAATCAATTAAAGGTACTACTGCAAGGTTTAATCCCTTATCTTAGTGATGTTTTTAGTATTTTTAGGATCTATTTTAGAATCCATGTTTCTTTTTTATTTGCTCCTTCTCTGTACACCATCCATGATCTCTTTCTACTTTTTCCCTTTGTATGTTCAACTCCAGCCATACAGAAATTCTTTCATTTCCTCAGTTGGACTATGTTCTCTCTGAAACTTCTGACTCTTGTGCATGCCAACTACTGGAACATGCTTCTTCATGTCAAGGAACATGCTTCTTTCTCTCCGCCTTTTATCTGGACTATGTCTATTCTATTCAATTTCTTGTTCTCAGATTCAATGTCACTTTCTCAAGGAATCCTTCTCTTGTGTTCCAAGTTTATGTCATAAGCCCCATTAATTGGCCCTCATAAGACTTTGTACTTCCCCTGCCACTGCATTCATTCCCACCCCATACTCTAAGGCCCTGTTTGATTGTACATATTTTTTATTATACTGTAAACCTTAAGAGTGGGACTGTTTTCAGGCTGCTCATGATTACATTCTCAAAGTCTAGTTCAGGGACTAAAACATAGAAGATCCTTAGTAAATATTTGTTGACTAAAAGCATTTTCTTCAGGCCACAGATGGAGCCAGGGAATGTCACAGAACAATAAACAATGGGGAATCTCAAAGAGATAAAGCTTTGATAAGCATGAGAAAAGGGACCCAAAGTCAACATTTCTCCCAACATGTTTTTCCATGTACTACTGCCAGTGAATCTCCCTAAAACATTTCTCCCTTACAATGATCTCTGCTATGTTACATTTTATATAACCTCTAAAAATGAGTAAAAGTACACTGTATTCTATGAAAATGATCCTTAAACTGGTTGCAACCCATTTCCTACTAGGATGGAACTGCCTCAGAGAAATTGAACTTCTCATATCCAGGTCAAATGCTATCATATTAGTGTCAGGTTGAAGCAAGATGAAATCTACCTATCCCTCAATTCTTGAAGCCAGTTCTCACCCTTAATGTGAGTCAATAAAGTTAGAATGTCTTTCAGTTCAGAATACAAAGTACCCCATTGCACATTTCTATTCTGTATTTCTAGGCTAACTTATTAAAGATGTGTACACCATTTGCTGTTGCTTTGTGACATTGGCAAATGCTTTTAAATCTTCTAAATGCTTAGTAAAATGTGTGAAATGTGTTCTTTTCAAGGATGTAAAAGTGAACTGAGGCCAAGTGGCATTGGGCGTGTTGGCTATAAATCTACTCAATACATAAATATATGCATATTGAATTTTTCATCACCAGGCAGACTATAAAATATCTACCTTGTTGAATGTGTTATTTGTAATGTGCAAAGTTTACATCGCTAAGAGAACCATAACTTTTACATTCATATTTTGTTCTGTGACATGCAAAAGTGAGTTTATTTTTCCTGAAACACAAAACTAAAGTTTTATGAATATAATATTGCATCAGATTAAGAGCTAGATATAAAAATATCTTGAATATTCAAGAATAGATTTTAGTCTTCATATTAATTGTAAGATTACTTTTTGTTTACCAACATGTATAGAGTATACCAAAGTATTGTTCCTTTAGTCTTCTGAATGAATGTAATAAATATGACAGTTTTTCAAAATTTCAACACAAAAGTATTTATTTGCACATTATGCATTATATATACTCTTTTCATTCTACAGATACATATGAAATGCTAAAAGTTAGAGCATTTAGACATTTAGTGGGTGGATTTGGCCACCATGGTTATTTGCCACTTGACTTCCCATAGAAGGGGGAAAAAAGGCTCTTCTTTCAGTTAAGTAAGTCTCAAAAAAAAAAAAAAAGCTGTCTTTTCTTAAATAAGTAAAAGGATAAAAAATCAGTGAGAACAGCACTGTCCTTTAGAGAATGGACTTTGCCTTTAGGTTTTTGTAATCTACAACTGATTTAATAAGATTTATTCTTTTTGTGATTTATGAAACACTACTCGTGGTAAAGAAATAATTCAGCAGTGTTCTGGACAGGATATGAAGAATGACTCATTTCATTCTTTAAAAGGAGCTTATTCTACTATTCTTTTAGACAATGAAATAAGACTGCTCATCTTAGACACTATTCCCCCACAGATAGTACTGATCAGATCTTATTCCTCTGGATGAAAATGTGAATTTCATATCTTTATTACAGTAAAAAAGTTGAGTCACAGCTTAAAAAGTATATGTTCTCCTAGGTAATGGAAAACTGACTCCCTTCTGGACTTCAGTACTTGCTGGAAGCATTTTTTGTTTTTGGCTATGAAATATAAGAAAAACTCAAAATACATAAATTGTAGCAGATACTTCCTTAACTTACCCTAGTGAAATAATTTTGATGGGTGGTTATGAATCTGTAAGTAATGTTTACTTCTGAAATGTCATAATTGCTTTTGGAACTATTTGAGGCATTTTGAATTGTATCTGTTTTTATTGTAATATGGAACTGTATTGCCATTTTAGGAAGTGGCATCTTTTTGATGCATGAAGGTTCTGGATACATTTGTTATCCATCATGAGGAAACCTGATAAGTAAATATTACCACTATAACTGAAATGATTCTTTTTTATATGAATAAATGAAAATGATTTTGAATATGAAGGCAGAAACACTCTATCTGCACACTGACAAATTGCATATTTGTTTGGTTTCAAAAAATTAGTGTCTGGCTTCTACACTGTGACTGGGGGAATTTCTGTCTCCAGCATGACAAAATCTCTGGGATGGATGAGCTCTCTTCTTGGTGGAAGTGGAAGAGGTCAACTGAAGGGGCCATAAAGAAAAAGGTCCTTGTCTACATAATTGTCATTGAATGGGATAAACCTGCATAGTCCCTCCTTCTGATAAACGGTGGCTTATCTATATTGTTGCATCAAAATTCCTTTCAATTTTCTAATTCTTTCCACAAAGATACTTACTGAACACATAACTTTGTGCAAAGTATTATTACAAAGTATTTTGTTTTTAAGACTCTCTTGGACACTCAATTTATAATCTGTGATTAATTTGCTTCTATTTTAACCCCCAAACACTGACAAGGTTGAGTGATAATTGTTTTCATATGTGATTTACCCTATAGTTGTATGGCCTGACTCTCTTAAGAGCTAAATCGGTGCAACTAACCTTTGGAGAGAGAGCTACCTTATGGAAAATGGATTAAGCAATTGAATGGAATAATCATATTTTTAACTTCTGGTACGTACTAAAGATTACAAAAGTTTTCCTAGGAGCCAGATATCAAATTAATTATATAAAGATTGTGTCTGTTAGTGTGATTTGTTCATGTGGAGGGTTGTGTGGATGATAGCTACAACAAGTTACATTAGTGCAGTTATGATTGTTGGTCAGGTAAGAAACAGATCGGGTAGGTGTCTGGCTGCACCAAAATATAACGGGGATACAAATCTCCTGTGTGTCTTGATAAAATCCCAACCCTGATTCAGAATTTCTTGGTAAACAGCCAAGACGCTGTATTTCTAATAAGCTTTCCATTGATATCCCTGGTACTCTGGTAGTGGCCCATTGACCTCACTATGAGAAGGAAGGTCAGACAGTATTACAAAGAATTCAAACAATGTGCACAGTATCTTCACCAACCCAATGAGCAGGGAAAAATAATAATTTAATAAGTAAATTAGGCAAAGTACAAACCATATTCCATTTTCTTGGTACAATTCTAGTGTTTGTCCAGACAGTTCGTTTCTGGATGTGAATGATAACATAAAAACTCTATTCTTCAGATGCAATAGCATTATTAATTTAATTTCTTTTAGGCATGGCTTCAATCATTCATGTGAAAATAGGCCATGAAGAAATATCACTATCATTTTCGAAAGAAGGATCAAAGATATTATCACAAACAGACCAGTACGATTAATCTAACTTCTAGACACAATGCTAGAATAGTTATGAAGGGGCTAGCTTGTAAGTGCCTAAGAAAAATTAGCCACAGAAATAAAACTTCCTAAGCATCTACTAAGCACAATTCATGTTCTAATAGCTGAGTCTCTTAGGCAGTAGATATTGCTAGTCTAGATTTCCACAAAATAGTTGACAATTGAATTTGAGAAAAAAATATAAAAACATAAACTAAATAAGTTAAGTGTATTTTCACTGATTAATATTTGAACAATCATATCAAAATAAGGCTGATTAATTGATTAAAGTACATTGGGTAGAAATTCATAGGGTTGGACTAATAGGTTATCTGTGTTCCTTTTTATCTCACAATTTTACTAATGTGCAAGCCTCCCTCGAGGTCTGTGATGGATTGGTTTTAAGACCTCCCATAAACATCAAAATGCCTAGATACTCAAGTTCCAGATATAAAATGGTGTAGTATTTGAATATACCTTATGAGTATCTCCAATATAGTTTATATCATCTCTAGATTACTTATGACACCTAATAGAATGTAAATGCTGCATAAATAGCTGTGGCACTGTATTTTTTAGGGAATAATGACAAGAAAAATTGTGTGAGTTCAGTACAGACAAATTTTTTCTAATTATTTTTTATTCTCAGGTTTTTTTTATCCATTGATGTGGGAACCAGAGATATGGAGGTCTGACTGTTTTAGACAATTATAATTAAGAGACATTGACATCTAGATTTTACATAGTGTTGAGGTGTGAAAAATAACAAAGATATTGACAGGCTAAAGTGACAAATCATGTATTGAACATGTGTAAAAGTCAATGAATGCATTTCTCCAAAGGTCTGTAGCTTATGGTCTATTGTAAATTTTAAGTATATAAACTTATAAAAGAAGATGCAAAATTTTATACAAAAATTGTCAGATTCTCAAAGGGGTCTGTGTGTTTTAATTATTAAAAATCACTGTTTATACTGAGATAGTAAAGAAGTTCTTCATGAAAGAATAGACCTCAGCTTGTCCCTGAAGTTTAGGTGCAGGTGGACAGATGGACAGATGGATAGGGTGGGAAGCTGATAGTGCTTCTTTACTTTAGAAAAGATTAAGAGGAATAACATAAAGGAAGGTATAGAATGAAAATGTGCATGGCCTGGACAGAAATACGAAAGAGGCTATTCATGAAGGATGAAATGGTTGTGCTGAAGTGAGGCAAAACAAAGAGTCTAGAGAAATCCTGCTATTACCACATGTTCAATTTCATTTTATAGCTACAAATTTATTTATTATTCATGTACTATTGTTTTTAAATATAGTTAATAAATCTTTGAACCACCTTCGTAAAAGAATGAGAATCTAAATGAATAAATGATACAAGCTATGCATTTTTTTTTCTTCAAGAGGTACCAGTTACATGCTGGAAGAGGATTCTTGGTACTTCAGTCTCAGGATCAAAGGCAGGGACAAGGAGTTAGTGAATGCCGTGCCTCACAGGGCTACATACCTGGAGACACTAGTGAGTTCAATTGTCTTCTTACTTCCATTTTCCTTCACCATTCTCACTGACCCTTTTTGGCTTTCCTCAGTGGAATGAAATCAAACTGAATTGGGAGATCTGTGGATACGTGTGTGTGCGCGCGTGCGCACGCACGCGCACGCCGAATGAAGTACAGCCTCTAAGTCACAGATAGCACATTAGAAAAAAGAAATATAGTAAAATGAGTAAAATATATTCTCATTCACAATTTCCTAGAGGCCCCTTGGTTGTTAATTGAAACTTTTGTCTACTTTATTGAACAATAAAAGTGGCAGGAATTACTCCCACGTGTCCTTCAGTATTAAAACGAGGATAAAGGGCTCCTGGCAAAGGTGACAGAAATTAATGTGGTGAGCCCAGCTATCAAACACTGTGATATGTGAATTGCCTGATATTTCTATGATGCTGTCTTATGATTGGAAATGTTATCGCTTCTATTGAATCAATAGAAAATGTTAACGCTCTACAGAACCCCAATTACAAACTAAAGCTGGAAGGTTAACATCTGGGAGCAGCAGAGATAGAAACAATCTCTATTGTCATACCTTCCTGACAAGTAAATGTCAGAAACATAACGCCTTCGCCTGGTCTCAGCACGGAGCACATGTAAAAGAGTGATTGTAAGGCTGCCTCAAGTCAAATCGCCTGTCATCTCAGCTTTCACATGGAATAACTTTTGTTTTATGCATCTATTAACCTTGAAACATAAGCATTTGTTTTAATGTTTCAGTCTGAAGTGACCTAAATGTTCTCTCTTGCAGAGTGGATCTATGAGAGAAAGGAGCGTGTAGCCTGAGTCAGGGCTGGTCTTTATGGGCAGGCAGAGGGTGAGTGATCAGAAGGAGCACCTTCCTCCCAAATGGCCAGGCCCTGCTTGCAAGTCTACCATTAACCAGGCACTTGTTTGTGTTGTAAAGGTTGCTCTTTTCCTAAGATTCCCCTGTGGGATGCAAGCATCATGTCTTTAATGAGATAGTTGCCAAATAATCTATTTAAAAGAGGAGTCTATAGCTGCAGAGGAGAGGCAGAAGGAACAGAATTCCTTTTCTCATTGCAGAAGATGATGCAGAAAGATTAAGAAAATTGACTTTGCCCTGAATCCCAATGTTTTCCTATTCCGTATCTCTTTCACTTTTGCTAGATCTCACATACTAGATTTTTACATCTTCCACATTAGCTTGGCATGCTTCCTTTAAAGAATGTTCATCTCAGGTTCTTTTTAGCATCACATTAGATAAGGCAACCCTAAGTCGGAATTGGTCTCTGCTCTTTCCTTTCTAAGTGCATTATTTTTATTTATTTGTTTCTGTTAAATCCTGAGGAAGACAACTTCAGTTTTATCTAACCTATGGCATCAAATTACTAAGTAATTCTTTTTTCTGGTATTTTTATCCAGCATGGTGGTGTCTGAGTCTGGGTGCTAAAAATCATACTTTGCCTTTGTACCCCCAAATATATTTTGGGCATATTTTTGTCTAAAGCTTTTTGTCAGAACTAAGCTTGGCCCTTTCTGATGTTCAATTTCTTTACTTGGAGATCCAGGCTGAATACATCTCAGTCTTCTTAAGTAGGGGCGTAACTCAACAGAAAGCTCCACCTGAACCAGAGCCTGTTTTGAACAGATAAAGTCTTTACTACTTTCAGAAGACAACACCCTTTGACTTTTCATTGAGTGCCAAACGCCTGTGTTTGCATGATCTCAAATTCTTGACTTACTTGCCAAAAGT
Source organism: Perodicticus potto (assembly GCA_963574655.1). Taxonomy (NCBI): domain Eukaryota; kingdom Metazoa; phylum Chordata; class Mammalia; order Primates; family Lorisidae; genus Perodicticus; species Perodicticus potto. Next base: position 852 of record CAUYRH010052357.1, on the reverse strand, counting down.
GGTGATTACAATATCTTATCTTCCCTGGTTGAAGATTAGAGCTCCCTTCTCTTCCTGAGATCTTCCTTCATTAATCACAGCGGCACAGGCACATGACAGCCTTCTTCTCCTCCCTTCAAGCACACACTCTGGCACAAGTGTCCCAGGGCTCATAATCATTCTCTTAGGTAAAAGCATATTTGTGGCAGGTACTAAGTACAGACATTGCTATGAGCATCTGGTACCTACTAATACATGTGGTGCCCACAAGAATCTCATAACACAGGTAGCACCTGTGGCTCAAAGGAGTAGGGCGCAAGCCCATATGCCGAAGATGGCAGGTACAAACCCAGCCCCAGCCAAAAACTGCAAAAGAAAAACAAAAAAAAAAGAATCTCGTAACATAAAAAGTTTTGTCATTCTCATTTTATAAATGAAAAATTGAGGCCCACGATATGAAACTCCAGGTCTTAGAAGTAATTAGGAGTGGAACCTAGATTTGAACCACTCTGCTCCAGAACCTATAATTTTTATAATTTAGTCACCTAACACCCACTATTCACCTAACAAGCTTGAAGGAAAAAAAGGATAAAACATTTATTGAATACTTATGTAATAACCAAGCCTCCTGCCCCCGCATCAAGCCCCCTACCCCTGCTACTAATCCCCCAACCCAGAGAGTTAAAGAATATAACAAACCCTTTACCCTTCAAAGGGGAAGTGTTTTGTGTTTTAGCCCCAGCCCCCACAAGGGCGGAGGAGCTAAATTCTGGGAGAAGAGATAAGCTTACAGAAGGAAGGGAGGGGCATGATTTAAAGAAAGCCCCTAGTACAATACCCCTTGGTAAAAAGTCCTGAGTTCCTTGGAAACTC